>OY735198.1:74172666-74220166 GCA_963457665.1 Thysanoteuthis rhombus
TTAGAATCAGCAAACAAAAATATGCCAATTCTGACAATCTCTTTTTGGAAAGCATGCTGATATGACAGCATTTTGAATGAAGTTAGTTAAAGCTAGACGCTTATAATGCCATTTAACGATCAACAGAAAACACACTTTTGGGCCAACCCTATATGCATATATATACACATACCAATTCTGCATGATTTTATCAGCAGGAATTTGTTAAGAAGTAGTTTACATGAAATGAACTTATTTACAATAAATTTCATTAGAATGAATTCCAGGAAGAGATGTTTCTTTTACATTCAATGATTTCTTTCAGGCAGACATCCTTGTTTTAATCCCAACATTCCAGCCAGTACACCCTTCTTGATCCAAGTAACATTTTATATAAGTCACATAGGTATGTAATTATGTATTCTCTTTCCATTACATTCAGCTTGCTTCCTCAGTAAAAGGGAGGGAAATCCAAATCTCACTGGAGACTTATTCTCTATTTCCAATATGTGCTACTCACTGATGACCCTAGGACGGCGGTCTGAGAGTTGTGATAGAATAAACAACAGTAATAAGATGAAATACACACTGATCCAAAAATCAGTAACAATGGAGTATTTCATAACAGTTCACAAAAATTCCCAGAAATTTATCAAATAAAATAGACATCTGAAATAAGGATTGAATCACTGTGATAAAGACTAAGAAACGAGGTTATCAGTCCAAAAGAATCAATGCATCCGATACTTGTTTTGGATATTCAGTTCAAATACAATTGAAGTCACAAATCTGTAAAATCCAAGATAAACTACATACACTTAAAAAGTAAAAACGAGATAGAAAAGAGAAATTACTTACTAAAGGTCTAGCATTTGCAGCCCCACCCTCTTTTGGTAGTATCCATCTTGTAATCCTTTCAGTTGTTGAAGATACATGTTCACCTGTCAAGAAATAGACAAAAAAATACAATAGCATTTATATTTCTGACAAAAAAATTCACTGAATCAACACATGAACAATGAGATAAACCTTAAATTTTACCTCTCTACTGAACAAATACGGAACTTCAAGATATGCTTCTATAAAAGCAAAATACTGACCAATGAAATGTTTCATTTAAAAACAGCTTGAAATATATTTTTCATTTATATTTATTGAAGGGATTTGGTGAATTTGCATTTCAAAGTGGAAATTTCACTATCTAAGATGAAGGTATGTATACCTGGTTTGTAGAAGTTTACATAACAAACGAGATATGAAGCTTTCTGTATATTTTTGTGGTACTTTCTGAGAAAATGAGTTTGTTAAAATTCACAAAAAAAGTTATAACCCTTACCAAAGTAATTTAAAAGAATAACAAATACAAATAAATCTCACAAAATCAGTTTTGTTTTAACAATGGCCATCAGATGAACAATTGGGAAACAAGACAGTGAATAAAAAAAATGGATTCTCTCTTCTCAACTTCTTGGATAGAGCATTTATAAATTCAAGGAGACAAGAAAAAAAAAGAAACGAAACGAAATGATTTAAGAGAAATAAAAGAGGTGAACTAAATGTTACTGATGAAAGGGAAAAAAAGAAATAACGAGAGAACAATGAAACAAGGCAGAAAAGAGTGGAAAGAGAAAGAAAGAGAAACATATATAGAGAAAACAAAGAAAGGATAGGACTAATACATGAAGGAAATGTTTAAGGGAAATGGGGGAAAGAAAGAGTAAGGGATAGAAAGGGAGTCAGGGAGGAGAGTGGAATTCATTAAAGATTAAAATCCAAAAGAATATAATGTTAAAGGTTTCACTTTTTTATAATTCTCTCCAGATTTTCAAAAAAACTTGACTAGATTTATCAATAAACAAACCAATAAAAACTGAATAATATAACTCTGTCTCAAGTTTTGTTAAGATTCACATCATTGTTCTTTTAAATGACTTTTGCAAGGGAGGTAACATTTTTTGTGAATTTTTACAGACCAATTTTCTCAGAAAGTACCTTTTTTGTTTGGTTTTAATTACAAACATTCATTTTTACAATTCTATAAAGACATTTTTGGTCTATTGCATCTGGACATTATTCAAAAGCCAAATTTAATTTTGTCGGCGTCAGATAGAAGGAAGAGGAACGGAATGCCTCTTTAAAATGGAAAGATATCTAAAAATAGGATTCTTACTTAGAGAAATTGAAGAAATGGTGAAGAAGGGAAAAAGATTTATTTGCAAAAAGAAAGTGGATCTACTTTTAAATTTTGACACTAAAATGTCAGAAAAACAGAGGAAAGAATAATGAAAGCTTTTGTGAAGAGAATATCAAATGGTATACAAATAAAAAAAGCATCCATATATATATATATATATATATATATATATATATATATATATATATATACATACATATGGATGGGCCATTTTAGTTACTTCAAATCAGTTTTCTACATCAATTTGGTCAAAAATCACTTGTCCACACAATATCTTTAGAAGTTCTCGATGAATTTCAAAGACATTTTGTCGAATGGCAGGCTATGGGCTAAGGAAGAATTGATGAAATTTCTGAGTGGATCCAAGTTTTTTTTTTTCGGATTGAGAGATATCATTTCATTATTTATTATTAAGTTTTGGAATGGATCATGGACCCCAGAATTTTTTTACTCTTGATCAATAAAATTCTCTGGATCCACCCCGAAATTTCATTAAGTTTTCCTTTGTTGTAGCACACTATTTGACAGAATGTTGTATGGACAGAGGTAATTTAGAGGAAAGTTATTTAAACGAAGATGATTAAGACAAAATTGCTGTACCCATGTGTGTGTGTAATGCCTGGCTATACACAGCCTAGAAAGTTGTTGTAAATGGCCCATAATTGTTGTTAATGAAGACATATGTGGCATCAGAATACACTATTGGATCTGTCATGAAAAGTCATTTTCCTATCAGAAATTGAACAGCTTTCCATCAGGTCCATAGCAGTAAAGTGTCTAATACATTCTTCAAGTCAGTGCACTCAAGGGTACCTTAATTCAATACCCCCAGCTACCTAGCTACAATCGGAAGGTAAAGATGAACAGACACACAAACTTTTGCAAATATCTATTTGATAGACACACGCAAACTGATGTACATTTCTATCGACATGAATATATTAATATAAATGAAGTAAATATATATATATATATATATATATATATATATATATATATATATATATATATATATACATATATATATATATATACATATATATACATATATATATATATATATATACATATATACATATATAAATGAGTGCATAATTTGTCACATTTTTCCCTCCCGGCAGAGAGTGCTTATCTACATAAGTAACAATTTAAAGATAGGTATCAGTTATAACAGTATACAGTACACAGCATTTTATGTATGACTGTAAAGAGAGTGTTTATATATACATATATATATATATATATACATAAATATATTTCAGAAATAGTTTCATGCATATATGAGTTGCTACCCATAAGTTCAAGGAATAAGAACATGAACAAAAATTATTTCCACAGTCTTCTACAAAGTAATACCTTTCGGCAAACATACACTGGTATACAAATAGGTACTAACTCCGATTCTGTCTCAATTTAAAGAGCACATAATCTCTTTGTTTCATTGCCATACAACTAAACTACTGAAATATGTTGATCACTACATAAAACACATAGCCAAAAATGTAAAATAATACAGGTGAGATATGAGAGACCTATTAAACAAGATTAGTTACATGAAAACAATACCACATAAAGCAACCTTTGTCACATTGGATGTGAGATCACTTTAGTATATCAGCCCTTAAAGTATGCTTTCACAACAGAACAATAGATTAATCTGAAACAGGAGCAAAATCTACCCTGATGAACTATACTTCAACACTTGATAATTTTTACTTCAATGGAAAACATTTTCTCCTAATCAAAGGATTTGCCATCAGTAACGTCATAGCCTCCCATCATATGCTAAAATATATAAGGGAAAATTTGAGTAGACATACATATGCCCAGAAATGAAAGACAGCTGCCTTTTCTATGCTAGATACATAGATGATATATTTCTTATATATACATGCAGAGAAACAAAACTGAACAAATTCCTCTCAAACCCAAAGATGAAAAATGACTCCATCAAATTTGACTATAAAAAATCAACAAAATCAATCGCATTTCGAGACATCCTAACATATATAGATGAAAACAGATAACTACGAACAACCCTCTACACTAAATCTATTGACACCCATAACTATCTCCACTTAGAATCCTCCTATCCCAAACAAAACCTACCCTTCTCACAAGCACTTAGACTTGAAGGGATCTGTTCCACTGATGAAGGATTCAATCAACAAAGTGTCAGACTCTGACAACAATTCATAGATGTAGGATATAGCCTAGATATAATCAAAAAACGGATATGCATAGCAGAAATGATTCCAAGAGAGAATACCCTTAAATTAACAACAACAAAAAATGATCTTATCCCTCTCATAATATTTAATGACACTTTTCCCCCACCGGCTCATATGATTGAGAACCGCTGGGACTAAACTAAAACTAAACTGAAATCTGTATTATATTTCTGTTGGCACACTAACAAAAGTTAAATATTAAAGAAATCATAGGTTACAATACCATACTAAAATCATCAGTAAAAAAATCACAAAAACAGTGAAATTTTGTCAACCGTGTAAGAACAATGAAAAATAAACTATGCTGCAAACACCTCAATTTTAAATATTCTTTCACAAGGTCAATAACCAAGAGAATCTAAAAAAATTCAACATGAATCTAATTGCAAAAGTAGAAATTTTATCAATCTTTTGGAATGCACCTGTTGCTCTGAATGATATACAGGAAAATCAGAATGACCTTCTCACAAAAGATTAAACAAATACAAATACAGAATAAAGTCAGTACACCACAACTATTACTGGTAGAACAGCACCTTAAGCTAACAGACCATAACATTACCAGAGGTGCTAGATTTACAATCATAGAAAAAATAGATGAAAACTTGACTAATAGCACTACACAGAATCTGGAAACACTCAAAGATAGTCGGATTTGCAAACTAAATACCGTTTCCTTAAATGGTCTCAATAACAAACTGAACCATCCTAAAAACATTATATCATACGCAGCATAAAATCAAACAACTATATACAACATATTACATCTATATAAGTACACACTTTATACATATTTTCATCCAGCTATAACAGCCCATTCTAGCTTGGTAACAATATTCAACTATAATCACTATAACTTTAACATAAATATGAATATTTGATATATAAAAGATATAGTGTGAATCCAACATTTTCTAAGTTCAGTCGAACTGAATTCGAACATTCTACAAATATAACCGCTATAGACACTGTACATACTCCTGCTAACTACTATCAACTCTCCGTCTATAGAGCTGCAAAATTTAAAATCATACTACATTTCCCATCCACACACATACACTTCACATTGACCTCTTTTGACCAAAGTAATAAAAACGGTGGTCCCAACTAGCAGATATTGGTTGAAGCAGTAAGGACAGATGAAATACAAGAGATCAAATAAAACAGGAGAACCTTACGAAAGAAAAAACAATAAATTGGAGTCAATACTACAAATCCCTATTCATTCACAACTTTCCCCACAGAAGATCACTATACAATCAAAACCGGTTAGAGAATATATATAATAAAAATGAACTAAAATCATTTTTTACACTCAATCCTTCCATAGGTTTACCAATAATGATAGAGTAATTAGAAATGATACATATATATATATATATATATATATATATATATATATATATATATATATAATTGACAATTCTGTGACCTGTCTGGTCATGCTTTGAGAGAAAATTAAAGCAATCTGATGAGACCATTATGCAATAGGATTTTTTGCACATTTGCAAAAAAAATGAAAAATATGTCCAACTAATCTATAATTTCCCCTTATCAATTATCTTCCTTGACAAATTGGCCATTATAATATAGATATAGATGGCTGCAAACACAGAAATTATACAGTTATCAATGTGCTGTAAATCACTCTGATATTTTTGCATTATTTAAGTTAGTACATTTTAGGGGTACCTCAATTCAATTTTCTTGACAACAATGCACCATTTTGGTTACTCAGAGTTCACAAATAAATCAGATTTTTAGTATAGACATCAGATCATTATTATTGGTGTGAGCATGAATGCAGACACACAAAATATTATCATTCAGTTACAAATCATCCAAATATTTTTTCCTCCCAAGTGCATTAGAGGTATCATTGTTCAATACCTCTGGCTACAAAGCAGTATTTAAGCTACATTAGAGTTACAAACAGTTAGACCAAATCAGACTTATAGGATATATATACATCTGCTAATCTTAATTCAAAAGGTGTTTAAATATTCCTCAATAATATTTCGCCTCTGAGTTTCTCTTGGATGATACACAAGCTTGATATACAATATTCAATTTGAAACATTTGTTTTGCAAAGAGCATCTGTTGCTGTTCTACAACTGCAATCTGGTTTATTTATATTTTCTCCACTTGTATCATTTCTCATTACTCTATCGTTATGTTTTGTTATGAATCTATGAAATTTATCTGTACAACTATAACTTTTTTTCAGTTACTTCTTGGTAATATTTTACACAGTGGGTGTTTCGGGGGGAAGTTTTTTCTATTAGTTGGATGATTATTTTCCCTATATTGGTTTTTAATTGTAGTTCGAACAATGGTGTGTACCAGGTGATTTTCCAACCTCTACGTTTTTTGGTTGTTATGTTTTATTCTATTGGATTTTACTTCTTCATCGTATTTAAAGCTAGTTTCTGTAAAATGACCGTCTTCAAGGCCTTTAGTGTACTTAAATTGTTGAACAATATTTTTTTCGGAGAATTCTATATTAACCTAGTTTCTATTGATTTAGGGATCTTTTTAATGATTTTATTTCGGTGATTAGATTTCATGTTGGTATGTGTGATTTCAGAATTTGCTTCCTGTGGGGTTTATGTGTGCTATCATTTAGATTAAAAGTAAAACCTAAAGAATATGATATTTTTATGTAGGCCTTGTTTTCAACTTTCATTATCATCAGACAATTACCTTCCCCATGTTTCCCCAGACCTCTCTATAATGGGCATTGTAGAGCCAGTACTTTCTAAATTCATCTAGCTTGTCATGCCATCTTACTTTCTGTAGGCAACAATTTGGCATATGATCTTTGGGGATCCACGTTATGAGTTGTGATGTTCAACGGTTGTCTGCTATTCTTGCAACACGTCCAGCCTATTGCCATTTGGGTTTTCCAACAGTTTCTACAATATTTCAGACTCCTGTCTTTTTCTGATATATTGTGCTGTCTTATGATCTCTCCATGTTAGGTTGAGCATGATTCTCTCACATGCACATTGCATGCTTCTCAGTTTGAGAGTCAATCTTTTGGTTAGTTTCCATGTTTCAGCTCCATATGTTCCTTGAGTAGGATACATTGGTTGCATACGCTTCTTTTTCAGGGATTTTCTTGTTCTTGAAAGTTGAGCTTGCCCTACCAAATGCTTACCAACCTAGTGTGATTCTTTGCTTTATTCCTTCTAATGATGATGATTCCATAAGGATTACTTGTCTCAGGTAGATGAAGTGGTCTACTTTCTCCAGCTCTGCATTTTCAATTTCGATCTCCGTATCTCTGTAAAGATGTATTTTTGCATGTTGCTATTTTCATCAAAAAAAGCATAGAAGATTTTTCCAGATGATTCCATTGTAATTTCCTGCAAAATTTCAGATACTTCTCTGAGAGCTATTTCCAGAAATTCAGTATTCGTCAGGAAGTCCCCTTCCACTCTTTTCACAGCACTCTGCATTTTTCTACTATTCAGGTTTCATCTGTCAATTAGCACCCCACCCACACAATACTCCCACCAGCAAACTTTTCTAGGAAGCAGTTCCCATAATCCAAACCATAGATTATCTAAGCTTAGATGGGAAATCCAAGTTGTAATTTCATCATTATACATTAGGCAAGGTAGAAATTACTATTGGGGTTTCCCCATCTAAACTCAAATAACTATTCCCACGTTATTTCCAACATTTCAATTGGTTTCAATTTTTTTGCTACATACTTTCTTTCTTCTTTTTTTGTTCCTCAACTGGGAACTTTTCATTTTGATGTCGTTGAGGAATGCATAAAAATAAAACTCTATGGCTTTGCTTATCTGACACACACACAATTATTGACTCACCATAGCCCCACAAATGACCTGCTCAACCAACCAGCAAAGTGGGCTACAGATTCTTGTCTCTTTGCTTGTATGTATATCTGTGTGTGTGTGTGTGTCTCTCTCTCTCACTCTCTGTGGGCATTCTTGGTCATATTTCCAGGGCTAGAACCTTGAACATTTGCATGGCTACACAATAACCCATCATCTAAAAACAGCTTTTTTGTTTTTGCTTAAAAAGTGTTTTTTTTTAATGATATCTGTGGTCATTTTGGACCAACAATACCTAAATTTTTGGCTGGTATTTTTTTGATGATTGAGATATAAACACTAAACATGAGCTGGTACTCTTCAATAAATTCAATTACTCACTACTGAAAAGTACCCAGCCAGAGTAGTTGCGATAAAAAGCAACAACAATTAAGATGAAAGTAAATAGAAGAAAAAATGAATGATATTGATTTTTAATACTTCATCTACTAAATTAACAAAAATGAAATTGGATTGAAATGAAATACAAATTAATAAGAAACATGGCATAGAGGAGGTTGTTGAAAGGGAGTGAGTTCAAAGGTTTGATTCGGACAAACGCTTGCCACAAAATTCTGGTTGTTCTGAAGTAAGAATAGTCACGCTTTCAGCCAACCACCCACTGTTATAAAGGGTTGTTAGTTTGATTCTCACCTGGAACTCATTCTTTATTCTGATCCTCGCTGCTTATTTATTTACTCCCTGCCAAAGAGTACCCAGCCTGAGATTATTTGTGACAAACGAAAAGCAACATTAGTGAAGATGAAGGTAAATCGTAGCAAAAATAAATAATAATAAAATAAACATTTTCTCACTGGCACAGACAGTAATTTATCATCATCAGAGAACAGGCAACTATATTAGTACACAGGTATTAAAGGATAAAAAATCATTACAATTACTGACACAGTCTGCCCCTCAAAAAAACCATCAATCGACGACAATGAGATCTTAAATTAGATGACAGTCAGAAAATTACTGACTTGAAAAAAACATCTTAAACTTATAATTACAGGAGGCAAACGCATGATCCAAAATGGTAGAATACTTTAAGAGTCTCTCAATTCCATAATTACCATAAAGTTATCAAAACAAATCTCATATCAGATGCAAAAAACCGAAACGTTTTCTAATGCCATCACCAATAAGTGACATTTGTTATTCATCGCACAGCAAAGGAGGACAAAGCCAAGGCTCCAACCAATTAGGTTTGTCTAATTCAAGAGCTCATTCTTCCCCACAGTTTTTTTCCACTTCTATACAACACAAAAGACCAGAAAGGCTTCTTAAAGATGCACACTTTGCAAAAGACTGGTTTGCCCAATATGGCTACAGATTTAGGAGACAAGCCGAAATTAATCACCATTCACTAGTTCCGTCTTTTGCTCCTAGACTGGCATTTATAGGCTACAGTCCTCCTCGAAGCCATTCAATGGCCCACCTCTGTCAATGTGATCAATATTACCGTACCACATGAAATACAATACAACATCTACACTACTATAAAAGGATTAATATCAATGTGCATCATACAAAAAGAAAGGAATAAAGGAAAAAACAGAGACTGACACAAAGAAGAACAGGTGAAAACATCACAAGTTTTACAGAAAGGGAAGTAGAGACCAAACGAAGTTTGTTGCTCATACTTTTAATTATAAAAACCAAATATAAAATCTACCATTTTTATTTGATTTCTTAGATGAAGTATTGTCAATCAAATCACCATAGCCCCACGATTGGCCTACCAACCAACCAACCAAATGGGCAACAGTTTCTTTCCCTTTTGCTCGTTCCACAACTAAATTCTCAAATAGACATAGTCAGACAAATAACCTGCTAGCTACTTCCCCTGGGGTAGAAATATTTAACGTAATGGACCCTAGATTCAAAATTAGATCTTATACTACTACTTCACTGCCTAACCAGCCAACGGTTGGTGAGAGATGTGTCTCCTCTAGAGTCTTTCCCATTATATAATTCAAATTTCCCGCAGTTGCTCGAGGTAGCCTTTGTTTGGAGAGTCAGCCAATGAGGAGATAGAACTACTTCTAAGCTGTATGCTGGTTTGCTAGTAAGAAGGACTGCAATTGGCAAGCTGACCCTGCAACCAATTCCCGCTAAAACTAATGGTCCCTATTTTCTTTGTTCAATGTACTAACATGTTTCACTAGAGGCAGTGATCACTAAAAAAAGTCCCAATTTTCAAAAAAAAAAAACCCAAACATAACTACTGCTGGACACAAACTAAGGGATCAGTTTAGCATAAATTTACATTGCAAATCAACCCACCTAAAAAAATCAGGCAGGGGGCATTTTAAGAGAAAAAATGCTTTTGCAAACCAAATAGGGAGTAAATGTTTGAATATCGAGCCTCACTAGAGGCCTATTCTTCATTTCCAATTGCTTACTAAGAACCATAAAATGACTGCGAGTTTGGATGAAACACACTTGAAATTAAGATGAAAGAAATATCACTACTATCATGTTGAATTTTCATTATTATTATATGAAGCACTGCCAACCATTATTGATTTTTTGACTAGCATTTCTTTCATCTTATTTTCAGTCGCTTTTAATTGCAACTATCCAGATCAGCATTCTAAAGCCTTTTGCAAATAGAGAAGATTCAGAAATGACAAATAAAGACAACCTGGTATCCCTTTTTTACCCAGGAAACCTATGCTCTACCACTTGAGCTACAAAAGCCGTACAGACACTCGGTATGACTATATTGATGTTTTGTTTTCACATACACTAGTACTATAAGTAGTGGTGATTTTATGACTTTTTGATATTTTTCATTATTATCTTGAAATTAAGATGAAAGAAATACTAATTAAGAACCAATGATGGAAGGAAATACTAGTCGAAAAATCAGTACTAAATAATACTCATATATTTTTTATTCTTTTGGGTTTTTTTTTTCACTCAGAATCATCCTATATAAAGCCCAGTGGCCACTCTAGGTATAGAGTTAAAGTAATTTCAGCTTCACTAGATATTTATTGACCCTGGATTTGAAAAGAAGGATTTTATATTTATAGTCAATATCATAACGGCCAATTTATCAATGAAGATAACCATAAAATGCTAATTATAAATTAATTTTAACAAACAGCAAGATTTATATGTACAATGAAATGTAAATTGCCAATTTGTTGAAATCACCTTGAAAATCAGTCAATGGGATAACATAAAAGTTACAGTAGAACTCAGGAAGATAGAAAAGCTGTCTACACTGAATCAATTTCACTATGATCTTTCTTCTTCTCACAAACACCAGAGTATCATATATGCCGGACTAGGCAAGCAGTTTCCATGAGTATTATTAACAAATTAGGCTTCTATTATGATACTTCATGTATAGATTTTAAACTCACAAGAATAGAATCTTCATAATCATTAATCTCCTATATTTAACCCAAATAACATAGTAAAACAAAACTATTTGGGAGAACTTTTGGAGATATCGTATGAAGAGACGGATAACTTTTTGAGATCTTTTGTGGTTGCTGACAGACAGCTAAGGCGTAGAGAAGATGATTGTGCAAGAATATCCACATCAAAATTTCCTGACTTCTCCGTAACCAATTTTCCATGCTTCCAATGAAGTACATTGAAATTCATGGAGAACTTTTGGAGATATTGTGGCAGCCAGGACTGAAAAAACATTCCAATCTGAAATTTTGATACTCTTCTTTCTGTCTGTCCGTCTGTCCACATGATATCTCCAAAAGTTCTACCCAAGATATTCTTATTCATTGATATTCCCTCAAGCATGTCTGATTAGTTTCATTAGTCAACTCGAAAATTCTAACAGGGCTTTATTACAGCGCCAGGACTATGTATGGTATATATAGAAAACCTATACATTTTTTTTTTTAACTTGTTTGTACATCTATAAGCACTTTGACTGTAAACTTTTATATGCAAACATTTTATTGGATAAGCAAATATAATACAGAAATGATTTACAAATAGGACAGTCCCTATCGAAGAATTGGGCCAATTTTCAAACTACCTCTATTGACATATATATATTTGTATATTGGCATAAAAATGTGTTAATGTGCATGAGTATGTTTGAATGTGTATTTGTGCGTTTGTGAGTAAGCATGCATGCAATAAAATTTATGAACCGTGTTTATTTATGAGCAATTAGTCAAATTCAGTGTGTGGTCTGGTATTTAAACTAAAGCTAAGTTGAGATTTTTCCTAGGCAACAGCAAAGAGCTAACCTAAGAGTATATATTTGGAATAAAGTTATACCTATGAGTTACACACCAATTTACAACAAAGGAAAGAAGTAGTGGATAATAAAGGAGACACTGACACATTTTCTAATTTAAAATTTGTGGTTATAAACTATTATTTCTTTAGAGTATTTAATTAGATTTATGTCAATGATGTGTGACTTTTACTTCGGTCAGAGTATTTGTATCAAATTACTGAACTACCCACAATACAAGAATTCTCGAAGAGGGTCCCATTCCATAATTCAACAAAATGCATTTGTAACAGAACCAAACCTAATACTACTTCGTAGAGCCATTACCTAGAGAGACATTTGTTATTCGTCTCACTGCAAAGTCAAAACCCCAACCAATCAAATTCGTCTAATTCGAGAGCTCACTTTTTTTCCCTCATTTTCTCTCTTTTCCATTATACAAAGGATCAGTAGAGAGATCCTCTTTGCAGTAGGCTGGCCTCTTAAGCCCCAATGCCAATATGGTCACAGATCTAAGTGACAAACTGAAATTAATCACAATTCACCATTTCCATCTTTTTGCTCTAAGACTGGCATTTATTGGGTTCAGCTCTCTGATATGCCATTCTGTGAGTAACTCCTGCCTTGGCAGTATTTCATGTATAGCTTATGTCATTAATATGCAGCATTTGATATTTCTTTTTATGCTTGTATTATGTATGCTTTATTCATTACCAACATCCTCTCTAAACCTCTCTATCATGGACATTGCGCAGCTGGTAATTTCTGAATTTGTTTAGTTTGTCACACCCCCTCATAATTTGCAAGTCATAGTATCGCATGTGATCTCAAGGGATCCATCTTGAGAGTCATGATGTCCAGCATGGTTCACAGTTTGAAGGCCAATCATTTAGTTAGGTTCTATGTTTCAGCTCCATAGGTGACTATTGGGAGGAGATCCATTGTCCTAGGGAGATATAGTGGTCTACTTTCTTCGTTTCATCATTTTCTATTCTGATCGTTGTGTCTTTGTCCTCTATGCGTTTGCCGTACATGACATTTGTTTTACTGAAGTTCATGTGAAGGCCTACTTTCTAGGTTTCTTCATTCAGTTCCTCAAGCATGGTTATCAGCAAAAAAGACAATGGTGTCAGCAAATTTGAGGTTACTTAGGTTTTCACCATCTATTCTGATTGCTATATTTTCCCAGTCTGAGTTTCGGAAAGTCAATTTGATATGAGCTGTGAAGAGTTTGTGTGAGCTAGTATTACCATGTCTTACCTTATTTCAAGCTGGGAGGGCTCAGAGTTTTTATGTAGCCTGTGCCAGTAGATATGTTACAAGACTGACACAAACAAGGTTTATGCCTCCTTGTATGATAGCATCTCTGAGTCAAAGGCCTTTCAAAGTCAACAAATGCTACAGCAAATGGCATTTTATATTCTACTGCTTTCCCATTTAGTTGATTCACTGAATGGAGATAGTCAAAGGTTGAGTAGAATTTTCTGAATCCAGCCTGTTCTCATGATTGGTAATGTTTTGGAGATTCAGTTGGTGATCACTTTGGCAAAAAGTTTGTAGATGCAGCTGAGAAGGCTTACTGGTCTGCAGTTGTTAAAATCTTTTGGGTTCCTTTTTTGATATAACAATATTATGATTGCAGTGTTCCATTCTTCTGTTACTTTACTCTATTTAAACATATCAGCAGTCATTATTTTGTTTTCAAGATCATTGATGTTCTCTGCTGGTTTGCTGAGGAGTTCATGTCTGTGTTTCAGTTCAAAGGATCGAATGAGCTCTTTTTTTAAGCCAAGTGGTTACAATTAGGTATGAAACATTTCCTGCTTTCTTCCTTGGCATTGATTTGACTGTTATATCTCATCATTCAGTCATTTCCTACATTGACGATTCAGGACCAGGAAATCTTTGACTGTGTCACTTTAGTCTGCTCAGATGTAGTCGATTTTGCTCTTGGTTTTGTAGTCAGAGATCCTCCGAGTCCATTTGCTACTTGGCTTCTTCTTGAAAAAGATGCCCATTTGCTGTTGCAAAATAAACACAATCTTCACCTCTTCCATTTTGTATTTTGTATCCAAACTTGCCAAAACAACTTTAATTACCTCGTCCAACATTAGCATTGAATTATACTATTACTATATCAGTGAATAAAAAAAAAATGATTTCTAAATGACTAGAAGATAGAAAGTGATTAAGCAACAAAAGAGTCATTTTGAGACCTTCAAATAGCAGTCCAAGGGAAGGAGAGATTTTGTTAGTACACCCATACATATATGCACACAAGCAATGATACACACACACACATAGTTTCGACATTGATAACTGCGCAGTTGTTTGACTCCTCTAAATATGTAAAAATTCTTCTTTCATAATAAATGTCAATGTCTCTGGTCTTTCACGTTCCCGATATCACATTAGTGAAGAAAAAATCCAAGTCTTTTATAATTCATTTGTGAGACTAATTTTCAAAGGAAAAGAAAAATAACACAATTCATGAGTTTACAAATTGTGTACGAACTTTCAAAAGGGACACAACACAGAGACGTGAAAAGGTAAAATATTGAAATTCTCAACACTTATGTGATAAAAGAAATGGATATTAGAAAAACTTTGAAAGATGAGTATTGAGTGACGTCGAACTGATAGAGTAGAAATATATATTAAATTGATACTGACTTGACCACAGGTGGTTAAGAAAAACAATTAACTTGGTAAGACTTTGGAACTGAAGGTGCTGGATATATATCGATTATTTACTGTATATCAGATTACTAGGTTTGGTAGTTTTATTAAAATGACGACAAGTCAAAATCGATCCATACTACAATCTGTGATGTTCGTACTTACTGCAAGTAGTAGCAGAAAGAACAAAACAAAAATATAGGAAAGCAAAGTCCGTAAGTAAATATCAATGTGATTATGTAGGTAAACAATTTCTAATTTAAAACTCACGGGATCAGACATTTTTGGGAATCCAGAATTTTTCGGATATTGGAATAGTAGTAAAGATATCAAATCAATAATGACAGAAGCTTCCTTTTTATTCCTCAATCTCATCCTCAATTTGGCTCCTCTATCTATAGGAGAATCCGCAGCTCTTTTTAATATTTTTAGTCTTCAAAGTCAGAAAAATCAGCAAAAAATAAACAAAATATCTGTGAGTGCTAGAGGCTCATCTGACTAGAAGGAGCACGAGACACCATATGCTTTATCATCATATGCCTTATTATATCATACGCTGTCTCAAAATTATAACTTCTGTGGTGCTTTACAAGGCTTGGAAGAGTGTAGAAGTAAACAAGATATCATTGGTTGAGCGTTGGTCGCTTTGAGTCATGTTTGGCATCAATCGTGAGCTTCAGTGTGCAAACGACATCCATAGAAAAAATGTTTGGTTCCTTAAACTTTTTGATTTCCAGGATTATGATTAAGAGATTGTACCTGTATCGAAATTTTCCGGCTGTTGAGTCCTGAGAAAAACATTTGATTGAAAAAGCAGGATGATAGAAGACAGGCATATCCTGTCACAGCAACGGCAGAGGATGGTTTCAACATCTATGATGAAGATGGATTTTTACTGAAACATGCTTCTCTCTCATCTCAACAATACTGGTTAGATTTTTCTATGTTTTCCTGTTACATCTTTCTGTATACATATATAATTGAATATACATAGATATCATAAGCTGTAGGACCTTCCCACTTTGAACATTGGTTAAATACAATGATTCTGCCCATTTAGTCTTGTGCTGTACTAAATCGAACTAAGTTAATATTAAAATTAAATACAAGTAGAAATTCAGAGACCAAAGTTAAACAATCTGTTTTTGATTAGAACATCAAAACAGTAAATGAAGGTTTCTTCAGTTTTTAAGCTAGTCTGGATGGCAACGTATGTATGTATGTATGTACCTATGAAGTGTACTGACCACAGCAACAGAGCTAGAGGGTTGAAAATCTAAACATTTACCCTTTATTAAGTCTAGAAAAAGAGTTTCACTATTTTTCTAAATAGGTTTTTAGTGAAGGGATCATTTTGCAACGTAAGTTTATCCTAAATCGATCCCTTAGTTTGATTTTTTTTCAATTCAAACTGTTCATGTGATCACTGCCCATCAATAAGCGAGAAAAGAAACTCATTCATTGATCACCCCTTTTTCCAATTTTTTTGATTGATCACCCCTAGCACAGTATGCTGCCGAAAGATGTTGATCACATGGTAGATTCTATTGAATGACTTGGCAGACACATTGAGCTTTTTGGGGAAAAATGCTTCCAGCTCCACTTTTTAACAATCTTTCATTGTCTTTATCAGCGAGTGAGCACAAGTTGGTGTTCTTATACGAACATGGTACTTGCATATGAAAAGAACCCTAGAACCAAATAGAATCTTTTACTAAGTTACTTTCCTCGAACACTGAATACTTTCCTGATGCTGATTCATTTCAAATTCAGTTTCTCATCGGGATACAATGAATGCACAGCAGCCTAACTCATTCATGCAAGAGGGACAGAGACGAATTATTCAATGGTTTAAACCATTGAATTTATTTACTTTTGGCTCAATAGAAATGCATGTTGTCTTTTGACAGGCAAATGAATGCATTCACCAAGTTTAACTAGTTCTGGTTGGTAGAAGCAATTAAAACTCTACTACTACTACTACTAATACAATTAGTAATAAAACATTCTTTTTTTTTTGTTTAAAACCAACCAAAGCCTATAACAGCCTACTACAATACTAGGAATAGCTCTGCAACCTGCATAGCAGTGGTTAGAGTGCTTGTCTCAGATGCCATTGTTGGCTTTTCAATAAGTGCTCTATGAATGTAGTCTTGTGTTGAAAGTTGACAGATCTGAGCAAATATCTTATTTTCTTACAAAGAGGCAACAATGTGCGATAAAAAAGCAGGTGAGCCAATTCAATTTAGTCACTCTGAGAAGTGAAAAAGAACCAGGTGAGCTATAGCTTGAATTTTAAGTTGTTTTCCTTCTTATGAAAATTAATCCTGATAATGCACTTCTTTCAAGATTGGCAATAGTTTTGGTTTGAGCCAGTAGAAGACATTTGGTGAATTTACTGCAAATGATATACAGTATCAGAATATGCTTCTAGAATTTGGAAATGAAATACATAAGCATCAAAATGACACACAGTAGGACAGAATACAGGAAAATACAAGGTTGATGCATCGACTCAAACAAGTGTGCCTATCTGAGTGGGAGTGATATTCAATGGATAAATAAGTGGTACTGGGACTTGAGTCATCCTTGGAGGGTAAAGACTGCGGCAACGGAAATTCTAGATCTTTTTTTTCGGTCAGGAAATTAAACTGACAATAAGAACTTTTAAGCATAGTCCCTATAAAACTGAACGCCTTGAATCTAACAAGCGTACACATCTGAGTGGGAGTGATATTTATAAAACTGAATGAAAACTTCACAGGAGGAATAAGAACATCCTAAACAACTAACAGGAGCAAAAAGCCAGAAAGAGAAAGCCAAATGACTTTGCAATACAAGAAGGCTTAGTGGACAGCATCCAGAAAATAAAATTCCTACCTATCATCCACAACCCTATAATACGGAAATCTAATCTCTACTTCAATCTCTCAATTTACCCCCAACCAATTTCCCATACCGTCCACCAAACACATTATTCTGTCTCCAAGTTAAAATTGAACAGGTCCAAACTTTTATACTCTTGAAACAAAGAAAAAAGAGATCAATGTCTATAAGGCTGTGATGCATGATATGTCATTTTTTAGATTATAAGGAAGAATGCTGAATTCACTAATGTTATTACATTATTTTGCAAATTCAATATAAATTTAACCATATAATGAGTTTATATGCAAATTTTCTGACTATTTGTTCAGGATGATCTCATTGGTTGATTTATTTTTCTTATTATGACTCAACATTAAAATATTACGTCATAGAAATTCTTGAGATTTCATGTCTGAACACATTAAAATGAGACTTGGAAAAAACTTAAAATTAGGATACTCGAATTACTAAAAATAAATTACCTAACAAAATAGCTTTAGACCTTTTAGTGTTGATTCACACATAAATAACCTCGTCATTTTGTATGGGTATATTCTCATAGAGATATGATTTGTTATTATGAGAGGTTTTTGTTCCATTAAAAGCAATGGTCTCTACCCTAGAAGTAAGACTAATTCTCAAGTACAATTCCTAATTGGGACATGATCCTGCTCAAGTTGCTGACAAGGTCATCAAAACATTCAGAGTGAACACTACTACAGTGCAAACTGTTCAACATTGGTTCAATAGGTTTGAGTCTAGAATTATGGATACAAATGATAAACCTCAACAGGGAGCACAAATTTGTTCTTAATGATGATTCATTAACAGCAGTGGCCATCGATCAAACACCAACTATATCATGTCATCTCAAGGCAATAGGAAAGGTTAAAATGTTCAGAAAATGGAATCCGCACAAACTGAATTGTAATTACAAACCATTATAGTGTCAGACATTATACCTCTCCGCTGATTGCATCTAAGTTTAGAGAATTAGGATATGAAGTCTTGTAGCATCCCTCATATTCAAATGACATTTCCTCTACAATAATCTTTACAAGTATTTTGAACTCTCATAATAAGGAAGCCAAAATGTGTGTCTTTATTTGGTTTGTAACCACTAAACCTAAAGAATTTTATAGATATGGCATAGTTTTATAAGAGGATTGTTGGAAAAAGGTTATTAAAATGGGTCATATTTGGATTAAATATTAACTGTTTCTGTTGTTTATATCATATTTCATCTTACTATTGAAAAAAAGATACTCCATATTAAACAACCTAATACTTTTTTAAAACTAGTGACCCAGAATAAAACATTACTTGAGGACTTCAAAGCTCAAATCATCTAGAAATATTTAATTAATTTTAACAAAAATTGATCATATCCAGCTGACAATTCTTAGACTCCATTTGATGATTTTTATTCGAAGATATCATGTGATGATATCTCAAAAGCATAAAACTTTTTTTCTTCCCCAAACATAAAAAAGTTGGATACTGTGAATTAACCACTTCAGTTTGAAATCTAAAATGCACAAATTGAAGATTTGGGCTCCTCCTCCCATTTTGTTACTCTTGTACACATAAAAGTCATAATTCAAGCCCTAATAGCATAAATATTTACTTACCATGTGCCAGAAAGGATCTTTGTCAGACATCTTCATGACTTGTGACATCATCCAATGAAGATTGGCTTTGAAGAAAGCAGTTAGTTTTGTGCATTTGTCACTCTTGGTTTTTTGGCAAAAGTCCGACCAAGTGTTCATGCCACTCAGGGTTATCATATGGGATGTTAGAGTGGCCTCAAGAAGGCCAGCTGCATACGCCTGCATTGTGTCATTTGCAGTTGGGTTCGTCCGGAGCCAGAGGTAGGCCCATCTACAAAACATAAAGAGTAGAACAATAATTTAAATTTTCAGTCTTACAGTAGATTCATTATCAGTTATACTATCATTGGAGCCAGAAGCTCAGGGTTTGTTACCCACCAACAGATTACTATATTTACTGGCCTATAAGACATATGGTTTACAACTGTATTTGAGGGACTATCATTCACATCCAAACCTCATAACTATCCATATCAAGCTTCCTCTAGTCATAATACCAGCAAACTTATACCATAAAATAGCTTCTGCAAAGGAAAAGAAATTGATAGAAAATAAGGTTCAACTTGATGAATTGGTAAGAAATCGTGTCTGTGGTAAAGGCAGGGCATTTTACAAGACTATTGTTTTATATGTTGTATTATGAAAAGCACACACAAAAGATTTTGCAAGATACGTTAGTTAAGTCAGCCAAATAATTTCTTTTTTGAGTATCAAACAAAAAAAAGAGGAAGACAGAATAAGAGATTGTTTTGTTTTTTTGAGAAGTCCAACTAAATACCTGTTTCTAAAAATGGGACGAATATCCTGAACAAAGAGAAAATAATTTGGGGTAGGGTAGAACGGGGAGGGTGTTGATGATCAGACCAAAAGTGTTAATCTTCTAATAATGAATCAAAATCCAAAATAGGTGACCAGATAGAGATTTCAAAAAAAGAATATTCTATCAATGATTTTTCAAGTGGTATCAGGCGTTCTAAGAGAAAGATAAAATAAACAAGGTAGATAAAACTTTAGGGACAATAGAGAATGACTCCTTTTAGGAGGTAGCATTCAAAGTTTATCATGAAAGGAGGTAAAGGGGCTGCACTGGCTACAAATAGGCAACATCCCACTGAACTACAAAGTTCAGCCATGATTAGGCTGGGTCTGAATCTTGAGCCCAAATATAAGCCTGACTAAGAGTTGATCAGGCAGCACCAGAAAGATTTATCAAAATTCCTTTTTAATATGATGGGTAGGCATGGGGTCAATCAAGCAGAGACATCTCTAAGGTTAAATTGATCGGACACTCTAAGAAACAATTTTGGTCTTTCAAAACCACGAATATGAATGCAAGTTGGGACTCAGCAGTGGAACAGTTAGGAAGCATACCCGCTGGAAATGCAAGTTAGGGCCATCACTCACACTAATGAAAAAATACTGTCAGTTCCTTCCCCAGATATTTTTGATGATGAATGACAATGAGAAGATGCTTAAATTCATACAATGCATGAAAGCAGACGGAAGAAGAGAAAGCAATGGTGCATAAGGAAAAACAGGAAGAAAAGTATCACAAAAAAAGGGGGAAAGACAAATTTAGTCATCAACAACAATTAGAGAGAGAGGAAAGGAGGAATAGTTACAGTATGAAAATAATGAAGAAAAAAGAAAAGCAAATGAAATTAGAGGGTAGGTTAATAGTGAAAGAAAGAAGATAGAGAGAGATAGAAGCAGAAGGAGAAGAAGAAGAAAAGAAACAGATGATACTTAAGAGAAAGATGCTTTATGGAGAAGAAAGAGAGAAAAGACAGTGAAAAGATTCAATATAATAAATAGGAAAACTAAACCAGAATTCTAATAATATGTCTACGTATCACTGAAAGGGAAATCAAGGATAAGGGAGGACCACAGGAACAGAAACCATGGATAATGGGGGTCCCTAAAAGGGGAACAATATATTATATCTAAAAACATAATTTTAATCTATAACTCTATGCTTGTGAAAACTGATGATGTAACTTTATAGCTATCACAAAGGTTGATTAAAAAAAGAATAAATGATTTTTCTTGGATAACTGAAAAAGAAGGACATATTACTGGGAGGGAAACCATACATCACACAAATTGATTAATAGATGAATAAATGACTTCAGTTAAGAGGGGACAAAGTGACTTGTAGAGATGTTGGACAAGTAGTTCAGAGGTCCCAACAGAACAAAGAAGAAAGAGGAAGGAAGATAGGTCCTTAGCATGTCTTCAGGGGGAAGTTGTCGAGAATGGCTAATTGAAACCACTTGACGGTGAAGATAAAAGGTTAAATCCCCTATACCCAAAGTAATTCGACACGTGCCAGATGGATACCTGCAAGCTATTTTTCAAGACAATAGGACTGCAACAAAATTCTAGCAGCTATAGATAAAAAACAAACAAATATATTAGTCTGTCTGTCTCTCTCCATGAATGAAAAGAAAAACACACACAAGTGTTTTTTGATAATTAAAAACCATAACCTTTCAAAAGAATAAGGTATCTTGTGATTTACGTTGTCGACCATGCATTTGATGAATCAACAAAAGGCTTCATTGACTGCGAGGCTCAATAACAGATCATCAAACAACAATGGCCGAAGGAGACCATCGAACATCAGAACATTGATTGATTAATTGATTAATGGGAGATCAATCAACAAGAAGGAAACGAAACCTCTCTTCCAATATGTAACAAAATGAATAGATTGACCAATCTATATGAAATCTGGGTAGCATCTTGTGCGTCACTACATACATATATAGAGAGAGAGAGATATGCTAGACAGCTTTATAGTTATGTACACTAATTTTTTTTGGCCAAAAAAATTGTGTCACTTTAGTCAATTATTTCCCGATATCTGTCAATGTTTTTGACATCATTTTTTTCATGAGTTTTATGTCTTACATAGAATTAGATATCATGGCACTGCTTATGAACTTTTCTTGTTGGGATCATCAATTGTTTCTCATGTAAGTGTTTTAAAAATTTAAAAACAAAACAGTAGTATTAACATGGCTCCCCAGTAGTATTGATCAGACACCATCTCCCCTTGGGCTATAATTTTAATATATAGCCTCATTTCATTATTTTACGGTTGTGTCATAGTACATGTAGATTATTATCATACTGTATTGTATATGGATGATTTTTATACTACAAATTTCATTTTTTTAAACATTAAAGTATTCCACAAGAAGGATACAATAAATGTAAGAGATAAGTAAAAAGTAATGAGAAATCTTTTGCTGTGAGCTGAGGAATAAAACTATCAATACAAACCCTCTTTACAAAATATCCAAGTCATTAAATATCAAATAATTTCCAACCAGTGTGGCTTCCCCTAACTTTTTACTTATCTCTTATATATATGTATATATATATATATATACACACACACATGGACATATGTATGTGTGTGTCATCTATCTCTCTCTCTTTATATATATATATATATATATATATATACATGGACATGTATGTGTGTGTCATCTATCTCTCTCTCTCTTTATATATATATATATATATATATATATATATATATATATATACATACACATGGACATATGTATGTGTGTGTCATCTATCTCTCTCTCTCTTTATATATATATATATATATATATATATATATATACATACACATGGACATGTATGTGTGTGTCATCTATCTCTCTCTCTTTATATATATATATATATATATATATATATACATACATAGATGAACACTCACACACAATACTAGTGATATGTGCACTGAAAGTGATGTGCACATATACAGTAATGTTGCATACATATTCTGTATACCAGTGAGATCATGCATTTATATAGATAACATAAAGCAACTGTCAACTCTTACAAGCTGTCAAAAATAAACAAAAATAATTTGAATATTTTTAACAATGTTTTTGATAATCAATTTCATTAAAACTCTTACGAATTTTCAAAACCTTTAGCCAACAAAAATTTACGTGAAAAAGACGAAAAGAATTTTTTAGCAAAAATGAAGACAGCTTTCCAACAGTACCACTTCTGCTAGCATAGCTACTGAAAATGCTTATTTTATGCAGAATGCAGAACACAGTTCTGCTCAACAGTGAGAAAGATATAAATGCCTGGCTCAATATTGGCTATTACTGACCAATTTGAAACAGCGCCAAAACACGGGGCAGGAGAATTATAAATTCTCCTTAAAAATTCTGCCAATTTTTTTAGGAAAGAAAAAGACAATGAAAGAGAAAATATTTTTGTGATTATTGAAGGGCAAGTTTTAAAGTTAATTAACATTATCATTTTCTAACATTAGATAAATACTGAGCAGAATATATAGATATTTTTTGGCACAGAGCCAGACTCTTGAGGCATCCAATGAAGGAACTTATTTGCAATAGCTCAGAAAGTGACAAACCATTCATCGCTCCATAGTAGATTGTAAACTAAGAGAGATACTCCCAAAGTGTTGGATATCAATTGGTTCAATTTTGCCTTTGGTTAATGAGCATAACAACAATAAGGGAAAGGGATAATCCCACCTAAAGCTTTTGGGAATCCACTGGACCATAGAAACACTTTGGCAGAAACAGTTGAATAACCACTATGCTTAATCACAAACAAAAATACCTTTCTGACTCTCTCTCTCTCTCTCTCTTAGCTCTGTAACCTTCTCTCTCTGATCCCTTTCTTTTTGTCTCCCTCTTGTCCCTCTTTTCATGTACCATAGTTACAATGGATAACACAAGAAAGATTGATGATTTTCATTTGCAATAATATCATTCATCCTTCAAGGTAGAGAATGATGCTATAATGGTTGTAACCCTTTACCTTTTCATTGATTCTGTGGGAAAAAAAATGGAAGGGTAAACTACCAGTGCATCTTCATTTAGGAAACTGAAACATGGTACCCAACCAAAAGACTGACCCACAAACTGAGAACCATGCAACATGCACATGAAAGAATCATGTTCAACATCACATGGAGTGATCACAAGACAGTGCAGTATATTTGGGAAAAAACAGGAGTCTGAGATATCAAAGGAAACCCAAATGGCAATGGGCTGGTCAAGTTGCAAAAATGGCAGACAACTGATGGACATGACAACTCACAACATGGATCCCCAGAGATCAAATGTGGAACCGCGTCCGGCAGTATATGAGATAGCAAGACGAACCAGTCAGGTTCAGAAAATATTGACTCTGCAACGCCCACGAAAGAGAGGCGTGGTGAATCTTGGGGAAGGTCTATATCTAACAACAGACAATAAAAGACTGATGATGAAGAAACGGAAGAGACAAGATTTTACAAGTTATAAACTTTCCACTGATTATTTTTTTTAGTTTCATGTGATCAGCACAAAGCACTGAAAAAATAAGACTCTGCTTACCAGTAAAAAGATACTGAGGCAATTAGACATCAACGCCTATCAAATTATATATGCAAAACTGACATTCAACAGACAAAATTCCACTTCATTTGAAGAAGGCCAGAGAACTAATCAGCCAAATCTTCTTGAGATAGAAAAAAGGGTGGAGAGAGAAGCTGGAGAAAGAAAGGGGGATGAGAAGGACTTGGAAAAGAGGGGAATGAGGAGGAGCTAGTAAAGGAGGAAGGGATGAGGTGAAGCTGGAAAAGAAGGAGGAAAAGGAGAAGCTGGTGACAGAGAGGAATAAAGAGATGCTGAAAGGGGGGATAGTGAAGGAGTAGGATGAGGAGAAACTGGTAAAGGAGGGAAGGATGAGGTGAAGCTGGTGACGGAGAGGGTTAAAGAGATGCTGGAAAAGGTGGAGGGGCAGCTGAAGGAAGAGGATGAGGAGAATCTAGAAAAGAGGGGGATGAAAAGCAGCAAGAAAAGAGGGGTAAAGAGAAGCAATCCTGGCTATACTGTTCAGTCCACAGACTTGAAAATTGTCACCAGTACTCCATTAGAACCCTTCTAAAAAAATTTTTTTTATTGGAAAAAAAGCTTTTCAGACTTTTGGGGGGCCTTATTCCAGTTTAATAACGACATCTAGATTGTGAAGAATCTAGATCCTTGTAGATGTATTATTCTCTTTTAGATGTTTTCTAATCGAAAACACCAGAAATGTCATAAATAGAATTTTTGTGGTTTTCCTCATTTACGACAATTTTCTTTCTTTTTCCTTCCAGGTAATTTGGTTCAGCCATTTATTTTATTACTATCAGTTGATCGTTCTTTCAATTTATTATGTTTATTACATTTATCTATCAATTCCCCTTCATTTTGAATCTCTTTGCTTAGTTTATAGTAGATGTTTACACTATGAACAACCAAAACAGAGTGACAAAAACAGTATTGTTATTTAGATAGGATCCTAGCAAACCGGTGCTTAAGCCAATCAGAACTCGGTGCAAAAATTTTAATTGATTTTCTAACCAATCAGCTTCTGCTGATTGGAAGCGTTTCTCTGATCCATTCCAAGCTCATGAAAAGGATACATGAACTGGTACAAATTTAAGAACTACAGCAGAGGAGAACAAGTAAGTTGTCCAGTATGGAACAACTCAACACGAGTAAGTTGTTCACTCAAGAACAACTTACAGCATGCAGTTGATGTCACAGCACTCAGTGACTGGCTACGGACTTTGACTATTCACTCACACACCCTGCTTCCAATGAAGATTACATTATAGACTTATGAAAATGCAGCACTGTACCCAAGATTCCGGCAGGCAATCACTTGTATAATTGCAGTTGATGTTGGCAGCTGCAAAATAACTTCAGTGAAAAAAAAAAAAAAGAAAAGCAACTCTTGTGTTTGTGAGTGGTATGAGAGAGTGAGCACACAAATCTACTGTCTAGGGCACGTACGGCTCGTGGGTCAGATTTGGCACATGGCAATATTCTTTGTGGCCAACGAATCAATCTGAGCATTTATTTAAAATCCCATAATTTTCCTTAGAAAAGTCAATTCTAAAACTTATATAGCAAAATAACTATTGTTTGGGCTCCACAAATCAATAACATAACAATCATATTTCATGTTTGTCTAAAATTTAAATTCAAGTACACTTTCTGTAATATGATCAACACTTTTGAAGTGAATGTGTGGCCTGAATTGAGATGAAAAATTTCTTATGTGGCCCACACCCAAAAAGGTTACCCATGCCTGGTCTAAGGTGAGATAAGTAATTTTAGTAGACATAATGTGATGATCTAATCTAAATATATAATAGACATATATGCAAATTACTTTTCTGTTTGTTTGCTCATTGATCTCATTGGTTGATTGACTTTCATAACATAACAATGAAGATTACGTCATAGAAACTTAAGACTTTATGTCTGATCACACACAACAGTTGAGTTGAGACTTTAAAAACATCTTAAATTAATATACTTGAATTATCAAAAATAAATCACCTAATAAAATAGCTTTAGACTCCTTGGTGTCCATCCATGTATAGATAATCCCATCATTTTTGACGGGTATATCATCATTATCATCATCATCAGTCTTTTATTATACATCGTTTGACATTAACATTCCCCATGATTCACCACAACTTCATGGGCGTCACAGAGCCAATACTTTCTCAACTTGTCTCGTTTGTCTCTCCATCTTGTATTTTGCTGGCCTCAGTCATGTATGTGATCAACAGGGATCCATGTTGTGAGCCCTGATGTCTATTGGTTGTTTGCTATTCTTACAATATGACCAGTCCATCGCCATTTGAGTTTAATGGATTCTACGATGTCTCAGATTCCTGTTTCCTCTATATATTGTGCCATTTTGTGATCTCTCCATGTGAGGTTGTACATGATTCTTTCGTGTGCAAGTTGCATGGTTCTCAGTTTGAGGGTCAGTCTCTTAGCAAGGTTTCATGTTTCAGCTCCATAGGTTACCATCGGGAGGATGCATTGGTTGTATACTCTTCCTTTTAGGATTAATAGGATCTTCTTGTTTTTGAAGGTGGAGATTGCTCTGCTAAAGGCTTGCCATCCTAGAGTGATTCATCACTTGATTTCCTCTTCTTTTGAGGAGATCAAGTAGATCCATTGTCTTAGGCAGATGTAGTGGTCTAATTTCTCCAGTTCTACATTATCAATTTTGATATTTGTGAGTTTTATTTTCAATGTGATTGTTGCACATGTGTTGTACATGAATTCTGGCAGGTGATCAGTTGAAAGTGACAGTCAGTTTTTGGAGTTGACAGAGTAGCAGTCAGTTTCCTAATTGGTTAATTTCCTAACAGTTCAAGTACAAGATGAAAAGAAGAAATTTTTAAATAAAAATAAAAAAACAAAATTTAACTTTCTTTGGCTCAGTCAACAAGAGTAATGATATGTTTGTTTTTTTCCTGTTTATTCTTGCAAACTCTTTGTGAAGCATAGGGCCACAATCCATCTGCTGTGGTTTCAAAAATAAGTAGGCAGCGTGGCTAGCCCCATACCTGAACCTTCTCCTTCACCCATTCAAGCGCCCAGTCCATCAGATGAACCTTCACTTAAATGAGCTACATGAAGGGCTCCAACTACTCTGCTTTTAACCCATAGCTGGAGGAAGGAGGAGATTCATACCTTCTTCAAGGTTATAATGCAAATTGAATGTAAACAATCTTGATTAAAATTTGAACTCAGTCTACCCGTTCCATTTCCCAGAAAGGTAACCGCTATATCACTTTGCACCTCCAAGATATGGCTGGGACATTACATTCTCATATCATCTATCTGATACATCCATCCAAGAAATCTATACAATTGCCAATGTAACTGTTTTCTGGAAAGCACGTTCTGGACATGTTTCGCTCTCATTATTTCTTATGTGTTCGATGTCATTCTGTTAATATTTTTCAATATTTCATGATTAATTAAAATCCCCCAAAATGATTCATCTTTCTCCAGGCAATTAACTGTTATAACAGTTGTAAAAATATGAAAATGTCCCTTTCTCTTAAAGAATTTTCATCCACTCTCATCTGTTCGATACTTTTGTGCTTATTTTTTTCTCTTTTCAACTCAGGTTTTGCTTATTTTCATCATCTTTGTCTTGTTATTTCCTTCTTTCTTTAAAAATCCTGCCATTCATTTCACACCTACTTCCATCCCCAAACAACTTCTGCAGGCAATTGTTATTGATGCAGTAATGTTTAATGTTCCCATTTCAAATCATCATTTCACTTCCTTTTCATTTTCTTCTTTTAATTTTGCATTCACTTCTCCCTCAAGGACAGATACTTCACACCAAAGTAGAAAACTGCAGGTGGTAACGAACATGCGATCTACATCAAAATCAACTGAACAAAAAGAGTCACAAAAAAACAAAAAAAAAAAAAGAAAGTATATTCAAACCTCTGAAATCTTCAATCTTATTTTTATTCATCCATAAACCATTCTGAAAACATCATGGACGACAAAAGCAGAAGGAAACTAGTTAACATTTAATCATACCGGCCATCATCTGTCAAGGCTGACAAAATTTATAGCAGCCACTTTCCCTCCAATGAATTGGATGGCTCAGGTAATCATAGAAGAGTGAATTGATACACACTTACTTCAGCACTCTTTTCTGCTTGCATATATATATATATATATATATATTCTTGGCATTACCGGCAACTGTTTAGCTCAATGGTAAGAGCAACATTATGTTGAAGTGGCTACACTATTGGTTGCAGGTTTGATTCCTGCAGCAGCTACATTTCCTTTGATTGTTTATTCTATTTATGCTGTCTAGGCCAAATGATATATTGACCGTATTATGACAGATCATTTCAAATGAGAGTTTCAATATAATATAACGAAATCCCTTTGGATTATATACCCATTTCTTAATTCATAATTGCGGCATTGTAAGAAATGAATAGAGCAGACATAGACCATGAATGAACAGAAATGAAAATTTGGAGTGAAAACAGTTATTTGGGTCTTTGCATTAATGGCGACTGTTTAGCACAATGGTAAGAGCAACGCTATATTGAAGCTGCTACCCTATCAGTTGCAGATTCAATTCCTGCGGCCCCATTTTCTTTAATTGCTTATTATATTTCCGTTGTCTGGGCTAAGTGATATATTAACCATGTTATGATGGGAGATCATTTTAAATGAGAAATTCAATATAATATAAACCAATTTATGTCGAATCATATATTGATTTCTTAAAACATCTTGAAACACTGAATATATAAAAAAGATTCTTTCTTTTTTTTTTTGTCTCCAAAATCTGTTGAGAGTAATTCACTGATAGTCAACTTAACGATGAATACCTAATTTAAGAAGTCAAAAGTGATCAAGTTATAATTTAGCAACGATAGTCCACCAAATCCCAAGCAGGGGGGGGCACCAAGTATATGTATATACAGCTTAAATCAAAATTATATATCCATTATGGATGTCTATTCCGAAAATATTGTATTTTAGTCAAAACTACATTTGTAGTGTAAATGTCCCATACTTTGACAATAAAATTTGATATAATCAATATTTCACACTCCCTCCTTTAGCAAGTAATGTTGCTTCAATCCTTTTAGGTATCAACTCCTATAAAGAACGCATGCATTCCGATCTTATCGTATTTTCCCAGGCAGACGGAATCATTTCGATTGAAACATATCAAGACATCTTTCTATTTTTCAATTCTTCACCTAAAACATTTTCGAGTTTCCTCCAAACATTTTCTATCATATTTTAATCGGGAAAGTTTGCAAGCAAGTTTAGAATGCAAATTTGCTTGCTGGAAAACCAATTTGAAATAGAATGTGTAACTTGACAGGGGGCATTATTGAGCAAAAATATCCAATTTCTTCAATACTGCAGCAAGTATTTGAATAGCAACAGTTTACTCTCTAAAACCTCTAAATAAGTCATTAAATTCATCCGACTATCAATGATACCTAGGTCACTCTTGCTTTCTGGTGATACACAACCCCATACTATAATCAACAGAGGAAATTTTACTGCAAATCTTTCAGATCTAGCTTGTATATGTTTCTTAGTTGGAAGAGGTTTCTGAACTTCACAAGCACTCACCAGTCTAGATTCTTTTAGTCTTCCTCTAATAGTCAACTTGCTGCATTGTATATTCCACTTTGGTTTCAAAATGGAGAAAGCAGCGGATGCCCAGTGTGCCTTTTAGGTACAAATGTTGCTTCATCCTTCATTCTTTTCAGAAATTTCAAGACACAAGACTAATTCTCAAGTGTACTACAATCATCATCAACCTTTCAGCAAATACTTTCTGAACTTGTCTAATTCATCATGCCATCTTATAGTGAGTTGTGATCTCCATCGATTGTCTGACATTCTTGCGACATGACCAGCCCATTGCTATTTGAGTTACCAAATGGATTCTATGATATCCCTGACTCCCGTTTTATCCTCTGATATAATATGCCTTTTTTGCGATCTCCCCATATGATGTTGAGCATGATTCTCTCCTGTGTATGTTACATGACTCTTAGTTTGAGAGTCAATCTTCTGGTTAAGTTCTATATTTCAGCTCTATAGGTGACAGTAGAGAGGATGCATTGGTTGTAGCCATTTCCTTTCAATGAGAGTTTCTTGTTCTTAAAGGTTGAGCTTGCTCTACTAAAAGCTTGCCATCCTAGAATGATTCTCTGTTTGATTTCTTCTTTTGAGGATTTCTCGAAGATTCATTGTCCTAGGTAGATGTTGTGATTTACTTTTTCCAGGTCTGCATTTTTTATTTCAGTTGTTGTCCCTTTGTCTTCCAACAATATTTGTTTCACTGAAGTTTGTGAAGACCAACTCTCATAATCTCTTTGTTCAGTTTATAGGTTTGACACCATTTTTTTCAGTGTTGGTCAGGGCTTTTGCCCTATATTCTCTACAAGATATTAGATATATAACCAGAAAACAAAAAAAAGCCGCTATTTTTAATAAATCTTGGACTATCTGCATGAATTGAAAAATTGTCCTTTAATCAAAGAAACGACACAATATATCGAATACTCAGAAAATATGATAGGTTTTTGAAACAGTCCATAATTGAAATCTGTGTAATATATACTACTAAAACCTCTTTTTTCACTAACCATGTATTTCATAATTTTAAAAAAGCTCTAGCCCGACAACCTGATAGTATGCCTAGGTGGTAGTACTGAATTTACAACCAGTACATAATGAAGTGTTTAAAATAATTAAAATTAATCAATGTTGCTGTCTATGATGTATATGATAAAATTTTTGAATCAAGCTGTATATATATATATATATATATATATATATATATATATATTCATTGTGCCAACCACCATCTCACCCCAGCTCATCTTTTGGGATATCCTCTCCTGTTTATAATAGTTATAAAATAGGAGCCTGGTTGTCAGTTTAACCTGCCAACATACGGACTAAAAAACTAGCAGTTATTCTTTTGAGTAGATACAGTTATATCAGTGTGTTTATGTATGCAAGTATGTATTAGTATATGTCAAGATATGTGTATTCCAATAAATGTGTCTATTCATGCATGTGTGTGTCAGATACAGAGGCACACATCGGTGGTCGGAGCAGATGTGTGTATGGGCAGGGTGACATGCACACATGACATATCTTAATAATTAACGTTTTCAGTGTCTTACAAGGGAAATCGGTAGAGGAGAGAACAGGCAGTCTGCCTTTGGACAACTAGATTTGGCCCCCTGGTATTCTGATCATTTTTTTATGTCTCTTAGTCTTCAAAGCAGGTGACTGTCACATGACGTTTTTTGACCAACTAGAGACAAGAATTGGCTGGAGAGTTTTAAAAATTCAAAGTTTTGCAGAGTTGGGATATAGACGCTTTTCAGAGCAGACATGTCTTTCATAGATGCACAGCGTGTGTGTGTGTGTGTGTGTGTGTGTGTGTGTGTGTGTGTGTGTGTGTGTGTGTGTGTCTGTGTGTGTGTGTGTGTGTGCATTTGGGAGTCTGCCCTGAGCTAAGTTAAACGAGACATGACTAATAGAGTAAGGAGAGGAGGGCTGGCAGGAGAGGAAAGAAAGAAGGAAGGTGAGAAAAGAAAGGAAAAAGAGAACAGGGAGAGAGACATTTTACTCACAGAGATAGAGAGATTTTTTTTTATTTGGTAAGTTAAAAGGAGATTGATTTGGGGAGGTTCTGATTCAACGTTTTCTGTTTTTTTTCCCTTCAGAATGATACGACATCACCCATGTTTATAAGGAAAACACATAACTAGAATGAAGGAGATTTTTCGTTCTCACAAGTTTCGATTGATTTATTTCGAGGGCAAGAATGCAATAACGGATTTTGTCCATAACAACATCGCAGGAAAATTATGCATCGGAAGACAGTATTAAAAGACATGCACACTTTTGGCTTCTCTGCTCATTTCTCCTCCATTCTTTTCTCTCATCCCATCTTGTCAGACTTTTGTTCCCGAATCAAACCTTTCAGATTCTGTTCACTCCTTGTTTTCTTTGTACGTCACTCGGATTGCATGGTGATGCCTCACACCTTTGCATGTGCAGCTGCAATGCAACATGTCTAATGATTGAAAAACAATTTTGAAAAAAAAGAAAAGGAATCTTTTTTTGGCACCCAACACTTAATTACTTCTTTTCAAAGAAGTGTTTCTGGTATTTGTGGCACTTAGAAAAATGATACAAACTAGTCATCACTTCCTCTGCTTTATACCATTCATTGAGATCAGAATAGTCTCAATATTCTAAATGGCTGACATGCTGTAACAGATTGCACCCAAAATCCTATAACTGAAAAGCACTCAGAGAGTATATACCTTTGTCAATGCCATTGTCAGGGGCAGTAATTGTGCATGGATCCACTCTAAAATTCAATCGCTCTTTCTATAGGCTATTTTCCAACCTTCCATGAAATTTAATCGGGATTCATTTGATATCGTGTGGAAGAACAGATGGAGAGATGGGAAGACACAACAAAATACATCCTTTAACTTTGATGGCCAAGGTAAATCACTACCTCAAAACCCATACAACTCGGAATTACACTATTCAAGGTATTGCTCTACGTATATGTATGTATGTATGTTTGTATGTATGTACACATATGCACAAACACATGAGTTCAAACCTTCAAAATCAGTTCCAACTTATACAACATAAAAATTTCAGTATTTAAAGACATTGGTGGACACATCTGATTTTGGAGAAACATTGCCTATCAGACAATTAGACCAACAGCTTTTTTGCTACGACCAGTGGTTTTACCCACACACTCAATTACCAACTCTTTTTTTCTAGATCAACCAATGTGACATGTCAATGATGAGAGGTTTTGTTAAGAGATGGAGATGTGAGCATTAACTGCCTCTACTAGGGTTCAAACTTGATTTACCCATTCTGATTTTTATGCCAATGATTATTAAAACATTGCACACCTCTAAGAACCTTATATATGATGCAGGTTTGGTAAAAAGAGACACAAAATAACTTTTTTTAAAATCACCGCTACCCACAACAGACCAGTTTAATCACTGTTGCTGGGTTTAGGTTATTCATGTTCAGACATTCATATCTATCTATCTATCTATCTATCTATTTATCCAGACTTAGCCCAGCCCTTACCGTTCATAGGAGAAACTTGAAATTTTGCATGCATACTCCTCTTGATAAGTAAGGAAAATGATTTCTCATTTTTTGAAAATTCCCCTCCAAAATAACTTTTTAGTTGGGGGGGGGGGTCAATATGCAATTTAATCTTATGTTAAATTGGTTACTAGTTTGCGCCCACTTGTTCTTTGAAAATTCAGACCTTTTTTAGCAATCACAGTTCAATCAAAGGTGAGAGAAGTTACTTATTCATTGATCACCCACTTTTCCAACTTTTTAATCAATCATCCTCAACACAGCAAATACCGGCGGTGATTCATAATTTCCCTTTAAATGCTAGTAAATAGTTATTTTTTGTCAAACTCAAAAACCAGAGTTGTCTTTATTTTTCTACCGTAACAAGAACAGGAAGAACAATCCTAACCAAAATCAGGAGTTTAAACCAATAGATGTTCTATAATCCATATTCCCCTATCGTAATTTGAACTCGCAAAAAACTGATTGATAGGCGGCTGTCTTACTGATTGAGCAAAATTGATAAGTCCTATGTAATTCTAAAATTTATCATCCAGATATGCATGCGCTTAGTTCATTCTAATAAATAGATACATTTATACCAAAAAAATACACATTTTTATGATTGTATTTATCATATATATTCAACACAAAACTTGTAGCGATCATCATCAGTCAGAATAGAAGTTGGAGAGGAGTTTGACCCTGCAGAAGCCAGGCATGTTTTAATACGGTTTCTTTTTCTTCTTTTTACAATATCCAAACAGAATTCAGGAATTCATTCATAATCATAATATCAAGCACTTTCAGCTGATCTAAGAGGCATTTTAAAATTTAAATCATTGTTCATTGTAGCAAAAGACTCCAAAACTCTAAAAGCTCTCATGATTAAAGTACAAACCCCAAATGGAACAGAATATTCATCAAACAGGAAATCCAAGGGATCCGGATTTTGAATGTGTTCAATGATTAATAAATGCATTCTCTTCAGAAAATATCTCACCTTCAGACTATCATGCATATCAATGTCATCATAATGCAAAAATAACCATACACTGACATTCAAATTCATTATCAACCATGCAAAATGGTAAAATTAGGAACCGGAAGATAGTTGGTTGACCAAAAGTCAGAGCTTGATTTCACAATTATTGCCTTCGGTACCTATCAAAAACTGCACAGAGAAGAAAAAAAGACGGAAAGATCACGGGAAAAAAACCCAAAGAAAAGCCGATCACTTTAAGCCAAATGAGTATCACTGGAAAATTGGTAGATGCAAAATTTTCCTACGTCATCTCACCTTTCTGCTAAATTGAATACTTAATCGCAAAACATTGATTCAGATGTTGATTTGAAGAATACTTTAAAGAATTTTGCAGTATCTTAAAATTGTTCAGAAACTGCCAACCAAACAATGACTGTTGCGCGAGGCAAAACAATCGATTGTTTGGAATTGATGGGTCTGTCAGGAGAATATGTTGCATGCAGAAGAACATCCCATCCCAGCTCTGTTATCACTGGCTGTGTCATATTTGCAACAGTCTGAGAGGGAGAGATCATGGATATTCACTGCCACAGGAGGTGGGTCAAAAGGGTATATTCCTGATGGTAACCCTGTTCTCAGCAAATGACAATACAGTCTTTTGATATGGAAACGTTGAGTTACACAAAACGAAAAAAAAATGGGTTGATATAAAACTATAGTTTAGCACCATTATTCTTTATTGATTTTGAGGTTCCAACTTTAAACTTATCACTTTTTTGTGAGAAGCTCAGATTTAGGGGAGGGTGCTCTATCCCTCACTCAACAGACATTCCATAAAACAAAACAAAAAAATATCCGTACTTTGCATGAATAAATCAATGTAGCCTGCATGTGTATCAGAACCAAATATCTAAAAAAAAATCATCCAAAATTATCTTTAAAAATAGATCTTTTATCCAAAATTATCTGAAATAAAATACCAGCACAAGAATTGAGTATTGCTGTTTGAAAATAGCTATAATGAACAAAAGAAAAAAACTCATATGAAAAAAATTTTTTTTAAAGTTTTCAGATAGTACCTAGTAGTGGACTCAGGCAGATATTCAAGGTTGTAGCCCCAAAAATGAGACCATGAGTATACAGAGACTCTCAGAGAGAGAAGAATCTGTAGCCCACTTGGCAGGATGGTCAGGCGGACCATTTGGAGGACTAAAGTGATTTGAAATTGTTTCCCCTCGTCCTCAGCAGATTCCGTTCAAGTTGAGACATAGAAAGCTGTCTCAAGACATGGTTTTCTTTTTTCTAGTTTCAGATTCTTAAAATCAAAATCTATGTTTCATTGCCAGTGACTATTTCGTCTGAAAATACCTCTTTTTCTACGTCAGGCAAGAAGAGAAAAACCAATGTTTAAATGCCGACTGATTTTTATTCACTTAGATCCACATAAAACACATTTTCCTAGCTTCTGAATTTGTCCCAAAGTTTGTGAATGATATAAAACAGTTGACTGATCGTAAAAGCAATAAAGAGTTGAGTAAACTCCATGAATATTTCCAAGATTTCTACCTAAGATCAAAGTGTTGCTACACATCCCCTATTGAGGATCAGAGTGTAGTATCTGTTGCTCATTATTTGTGGTATGGATGAAAGGTAATCTAACAGAATGCTGGTAGTATTTTGACAATGAGGAAATGAAAGGTTTTAGATATGTTACATCTCAAAAATTTTTATAATTATAAAGATAAGGCTCATAAAGGCTTGATGCATTTCGCCATGTTCCATCGGCATCTTCAGAAGCACTTATGCAATGCAGCTCTCCTACGTCCAGATACTATAATAAAATGGGAAAAACAAAGCAAGTGAATGGTGGTTGTTGATAAAGAGGAAGTGGATGGAGTATTATTGAGTCCGGGTGTGAGTCAGAGAGGTTCAACTCGAGGTATTCTCTGTGTACCATAACTCGTTATCTACTCCGTAATAGTGGAACCTGTACTTGGGTTTCAATCTGCACAGGCAGGCTACTCCTCTGAAGGGGCAGCAAACCTAAACAGCTAGCTCAGGCATCTGCTTTCAGTGGTGAGTGTAGGACCTGAGCCTCAATAGAATACTTCACAGTTAGCTCAAGCATCAACCAAGAAATGGAAACTCCAACTAAACCTACAACCTAGGAACCTAGTATCAACTTTGCACCTTTGTAGACATGGCCTTCGTTCAAAGGGAAGGGTTGGCATTGCACAGGCTGCACCTCTCCTTAAACCTACCCTGTCTAATCCTTTGGGCCATATATATACAGGCCTCACCACCTTAGGTGCTGTAAGGATATGAAAAACATATATATATGATAAATATTTGTTTTTATAAAAGTTGTAATACTTATTAATCCCTCATCGTCAAATACATTTTTGGGGCTAACCTATGTAAGTAAGGCCGATGTTTAAAAAAATCAAATGATACATACTATAAAAAAAACATCCATACACAATGAATTATGATAAAGCCATGAATCAAATAAGATGTTTTATGACGCAGCCCTAAAATCAATAAAATGAAAATATATATGTTTTTAAATCCTAGAGACAGTTACGTGGTAAACAACAGATGACACCAACAAGAAAAATTCACACATAATCACTAATTCTGTGTAAAACGTAAAAACCAGACAAAATTACATAAATTACATTAACAGATATTGGGGAATAATTGACTGAAGTGACAAAAATTTTCAGAAATTTTTCATTTATATATTTAGTGCTTAAAGCTGTGAAGGTTTTTAGATTATATAAATGAATAAATAAATAAATAAATAAATATATATATATATATATATATATATATATATATATATATATATATATATATTTATACGTGTGTGTGCGTGTGTACACACACACACAAACTAAAATAATAAACATAACTAAAAAAACAGCAGGAAATAGAATTTTAGACAGTGCTCTGTCTAAAATTAACAATTGTGGACACTTCTAACTTTGGAGAGAAGGAAAAATAAGTGTGTGGATGAGGTAGACAAAGACTAACTTGTTTTTATTAGAAATAAAAAAAATAAATAGTCGAGAGAAAAGATTTTTTTTAAACTAAGAAAAACGCGAAGAGGCATTTTTTTTGTTATGCACAGATTAACAAAGGCTAGGATAAATTGATCCGAGAGAGACAGAGAGAAAACAGCCCCTGATAAAACCAAAGGCAAAAATCAAATCTTTTTTTCTCTTGCTTTGATCTCTATGGCAACACTAGTCAGGCACTTTCGAGTACTTGGAAGAGAAAAATCTTATTTTTTCTTTTTTATTCTTATGCAATCCATTTTCTTTCTGAAAGTCACTGTTGAATGACCCGGAGGTGGGTACAGACGGATTTTCAGGGTTTTGAGCCATAGTGAGGGGAATGGTATGTAGGTGTTGTTCCGATGATGCATGACGAATAGCCACATTGATGTAGAATGGAATCCCCCCTCCTCCTAATAGTAAAGAAACAGAAAAAAAAATAATGTAAGGAAGCACATTGTAGAAAACAATACCAACATCAGCTGTGAGCTAATGCAACAAGGCGTATCGGGGCAAGAGTGGATGAAGTGAAAGAAAAATTTAATCAAAACAAATATCTAAGTTCCCTACAAAGCAAAAACCCCTGGAAGTGAATAGGTAATAACTATCTCAGCTTGTTCTAAAATCTCACAAGAGCTCACAACAAGAAAGAGAAAATATTTACCTCTATCAACAAAGTTGGAAGAGGTACATCAATACCTCATAAAACAAAAACAATCTGTTCCACAAAATGTCTAATTAGATGGGAATTCATTGAGTGAATAGTTAAATTGAACCTAGGTACGAATAAAATGTAAAATGAACAAAAATTCAGTTCTCAACTTTTTTATTGTTTTTCTAGAAATAAATTAAACCAAATCTTGGTCAGAATAAAATTGAGTGGATCCAGGAATTTGTCAGGAGTGAATACAGAAATTTATAGGAAAAAAAAAAACAGGTTTCCTGAATCATCCCCCAAAATTAAATCATATCTTCCTTAATACTTGCCTTACCTTTCCATGAAATTTCATTGAAATTCATACACAGATGTAAGCATCTACAGAAATATACAAAATATTCAATTCGAAAAATACCTCTTAATCAAAAATGAATCGCTAGATCTGCCTCAAAACTCAATCCATTCTTTCGTACCCAATGGTTCATTTTTCTAGAAAATTATATTGAAATTTATTGCACACTTTTGGAGATATCGTATTGACAGACAGGATTGAATATGAGCAAAAACGTGTTGAAATTCATATTTTCTACAATACAAATGTTCTAACAGTCAGCCATTTTGAAATCCAAAATGGTCATCCTTAAAGTTCATAGAAAAGGTAGCAACAATCTTTTCCCTAAACTGGATGATTTTTAGATATGATTTAACAAGGTTACCAAGATTTTACCCCTAAAAAATGATAACTAAGAAAAAATGTGTGAGAAACTGAAATGTTAAAAAAATTTCGGCACTCAATCTATGACATGCATAGAAAAACAGGAAAAATAGAGATTGTCAGTGGTTTTAAAAAAATACGGTTATTGCTGGTACATGTAAATAAAATTGATGAGATACATAGATACATATATATATATATATATATATATATATATATATATATATATATATATATAAATATATTAACATTTCCTGGCAAAAAAGATAACGACTCAGCTGACACTAAAAAAAGGCATGAAAGGGTTCAGGTTCCGGTTTCCTTTGTAAAACAGATGTCCATGTATAAAATGCCTTATCAGTTACCTCCCTTGATTCTCAGAAGTCCGGAAGTCAATCTAGTTTTGTCTATTGAAGAGAGACTTGCTTGATCCACTGAAATTCCTCTGGTGTCAACAACTAAGCTCAACCATTATCTCATGTCCTAACTCCTCTTCAAACTTTTGCCTTTATCTTCGCATTCTATCCTTCATCCCTTTCCAATTTTAGTTTCTGTCTATGATTTCATCTAAATGATAGAAACATTGATTAGTTTTATAAGCAAAAAAAGGAACAAGGAAAGTACAATTATTTTCTACTGCATCCTCACTTTCATCTTTCTTTTGCTGTTTGTCTCAACAGAGAATTTCAATGTATTGAAATTTTGACACCTTTCCATCCATACCTACTTTTCAATCCTTTGCTCAATATCTCCTGATATCCAACCAGCAAGACAGTCTCTCTATGTCATTCTCTTGTCTCTCTATGCCTTTCTTTTTTTCCCTATATATGTATATACAGTGATACTAAGTATCAGAGTGGAGATGGATGATTGAGAATAAATGGGTCACATTACAAAATTTGTTATTAAAATGAAACTTGATGCATATCACCTTATCACAAAGGCATCATCAGAACTGCAAGATAGATAATTGTGGAATCAGCAACTTGTTGAGAGCAAGAACACATATGGATAAATGAGAGTTATCCACACTGTCATTTACTACCACTATTCAGTTAGATTATCTTCCAACCGCACAATAAACATATGTCTATGTATTCATTTTTTCCTTTCAGCTGGTTTTCTTTTTGTTTTTCTCTAGTTTCCTCAGCTCCTACCTTCCTTTCTTAACACCCTCTTTTCTCCCTCTTCCTCTCACTGGTCTTTCAATTCCAGCCCACTTGAGAGCATTACTGGTTCAAGCTCAGAAGAACAGGGCAGAGGACAGATGCTAAGATAATAGGTAGAAAACTATCAGTCACAAAGAAACAGAATCAGAACACATGATAATCACCAATGAGATTTTATCCATTTATTTATTTGTTTACTGTCATGCTGAAGGAAACATAGAAAATCAAGTCAAAATGTATTGTGTAAATTTGTATATCTCACTGAAAAAGCCTGACCATTGAGAAGAAAATATGAAAGCGCATTGCTATCAGCAGTTGCAGTGGTTTTAGATCTATAACTCTCAATGTGCTTATTTATGCGTGAAACCAGTTTGGGTGTTATTTCTCTTACATTCACTTCTGTTCATGGTAGAAGTCCCATGTTAGACGGAATGGGTAAGCCTCAAGTTAAACTCTTCGAAGATACATTTAATACACTTCTACCCTGACTCCTAAGTATCAACTTGCCATTATCTACGATGCACATATATTAGGCTCCATTCACTGCCACAAGATGAAAAGAAAGTTTAGGAAAAACAATCTACCAAATACCAATCAATAATTGCCTAGAATGGCAACCAAGTCATATGCCACAGTATAGAGTTTCCCACATTGAATAAGTTACCAGAGAGAAAAAAAAACATCCCATTAACAATCTACAGTAAGTTCATTAAAGCTTTTTAAGGTTTTCCTTACATCAATCAATAGGGAACAGATTGAAACTAATTTTCAACTCCCAACTGCCACTCGACTGTTCCCCTTTTTTGTGTGAAATGATACTTCTTTCATAAGACTAACACATTACCTTAAATGAAACAGGTTTTACTCCCCCTTGGATCAGGTTTCAACCATACACGCGTGCACACAATTTTCAGAATCGCCTGTAAGGATTGTTATATAATAAGAACTCTCAGCAGAAATGTAAATTATTCTTCAGGAAAACAACTAAGGTTATTAAATTGCAAATTACCTTTATGGCATATCCACCTTAAACATCTTCCAGTTATCTTAAATTGAGTCAGATGAATTCAATAAAACACTTTATTTAGGATCTTATATGGTCTTACGTTTTTCTTTCCCAATTAATAAAATCACTTTAAAAATGATGTTAGCAAAATGAAATTTAAATTCAGAATGGACTGAAGGTAAAATCTTCTGCCAAAATGAAAAGAAAACCAACTAAATATGATCAATAATCTACTTAGTATCCATCTGTGTTCTACATACAGAAGTAGAGAAAAGTTGATTTACTGCTGTAGTTTTTACATTTATATCAATCATCAGCTTAACTTGAATTTAAAAAATTCAGTGTTTGGCTAAAAGTGTCTAATTTTTCTGTGCACATGAATAAATCATACATTAGGCCTGTCTGCAATGTAACCAGTCATTTGATATAAATGAAAAAATAGCCTACCTAGGCAAATGACAACTGATCTCTTTCAAAATACTCCGCTTGGGACCTCATACAATTATACAACCATTCCTTCTTTTTTTTTTCAAAACAGTCTACGAAGTCCTCTTCCACGGTTGTCATCAGCTGCCTCGTTCTCCTTAATCACATCCAGTTTGAAATCTCCTCCCTTTCAATGGTGAAAACCAAAAAGTTGCAGGGAGCTAAAAGTGGACTGCGGGGAAGGGGGGCTTAAGAGGGGTGAAGGGGGCAACTACTGGATGTTGCCAAAACACTTTGCATACAGTGTGAAGAATTGGCAGGTACAGTAAATGCGATGGTTATCTCACATGCACGCAGTAAGGTCCCCTCTGGTTTCTAAATTACATCAAAACCACACAACCTGCTCTAGAGATATTGAAAAGGATTGGATACAGATCCAATACATGCTGCAGATAGTTAACAGCAAAATTATTGTAACAATTACACAAATATGTAAATTTAGCAATTACCATGGAATTTCCATGAGTTCCACGAGTTGTAAAGATAATAATAATGTCAGCACCATGCATCAATGAATCATGGTAAACCCACACATGTACCTGAACTAAAAAGTTATCAAAAATTATCTTTAAAAAAATATGAGTAAAAGATTTTTAGACATTATTGACCTCAAATAACCATAGAGGCCCCAGAAAATATTTTTTCGGAAAAACAAATGAAAAAAACTCCTTCAGATAGTGCCTAGTGGTGTACTCATGCAAATTTTCAGAGTTATAGCCCCAGAAATGTGACCATGGGCGCCCGGAGATACAGATTGACAAACAGATCAACAAAGAGAGAAGACTCTGTAACCTACTTGGCTGGTTGGTCGGCAAGGCCATTTGTGGGGCTACAGTGACTCAATTGTTTTCATATGACACTGATATCTTCGCTATCAATGGATATAAGAGCCATGAATTTTACTAACCAGACAATAGTTACAGGAACATTGAAATTTAGCTGAGCCCAACATCATCATCATTATCATCAGTCTTTTTCAACGTCCATCATAGGACATAGACCTTACCCAGATCCACCACACCTCTCTATCGTGGGCATTGTGGAGCCAGTACTTTCTAAACTTGTCTAGTTCATCTCTCCATCTGGTATTCTGCCAGCCTCAGTTGCGCATGTGATCTCTAGGGATCCATGAGAATCGTGATGTCCATCAATTGTCAGCTATTCTTGCAACATGACCAGCCCATTGCCATTTGACTTCTTTAATGGATTCTATAATGTCTCAGACTCCTATTTTATACTTGATATATTATGCTGTCTTGTGATCTTACTCTAAATAAATTATTTCACAAGTGACTTTCCCAATATACAAACTTTTAAAAGTGAAATTCCACTGTAAATATTTTATCCTTTCATGTACAAACGGTACTTCTAAGAACCAAGTTTTATCAATTAATCTGAGACTAGCGTGTCTCTGACGGTACTAAGAGATCAAATTTTCATTTTTTCGATGAAAATTATTGTTTACGCAAATGATTCGTCTATCATTCAATATTAATCTTCATTTGACCTTCAAATATGAATAAAGAAATTTCATGACTGAAAATCTTAAAAATCAGGACAGAAAGCGTTAAATATCAACGTCATCAACCAAAACAGCTCCCCCTGTATTTTTAAAGAGAAAAAAATGGAGTTTAACCCAATATGGCCTCCAACCAAAACAAAATGAAGGAAACAAAATCAAACTGCTTAATATGACAACTGAATTGGAACAGTTCCTTCGTTTATAATCAATAGTATATGCAGATCAATAACAGATCAATATCTAATGTTGAATATTTTAAAAGGCATTAAGCCATTATAGACAAAAGTGAGCCATATTAAAAGAACAGATCTCATCTGATTAGTCACTCAACAGAAACCATCACATGACCACTATCTTTCGGCAGCATGCCATGTTGGGGGGGGGGGGCTAATCAATCAATAGATTGGAAAAAGGAATGATCAATGAATAAGTCACTTCTCTTGCCTTTTGTTGGACAGTAGTCACTAAAAAACAGAATTTCCAAAAAACAAATGTGAACGCTGCTAGACACTAACTGAGGGGCCAAATTAGCATGATATTACATTGCTAATTGAAACCCCCACTAAAAACTGGGGGGGAGCAGAAAATCATTTTTCTACGCATAGTAAGGGGAAAATGTTTAAATTTTCAGTCCTCTACCTTCATCGGTTCAGTCTGTAAGTGTATTACATTGTCAGCCAGCCAGACCGATTTAAAAACTGAAAAAAAACCCATGTTGACAGTTTTCGTTTGACAGTTTCTAATAATGAGTTAAAAGGTAATCCTGGTCTATGAATACTACTCCCACTAATCCTCTTGCAAATCATAGTGCTTAAAGCCAATCAAGTTCATCATCCTGATCTATCCAACGCAAGTTGTTCAGCCTGCACCAACATGATGCCAAACGCTCTGAGGTTGTGGGCGACAACACCAAGCCAGCGGGTGCAAGGTGCACCCCTGGGATGCCTCGAGGATCAAAATTCAAGATGGTGCAAGTTCTTGGGAGAGGCACAAAGTGTAACCGCACCAACAGATGTGCTGTTGTGCCGTAAGGTTTGAGGCAAGTAGTTGTCGGGGCCGTCCTCGAAGCTCTTAGTTACTGATATGGCTATGAATCTACCATATAAATCCCCATATTACAGAGCCTTCTAATAAAACATCTACACAAGATATCCATGTACTGATTAGACTTAACCAGAGTTGATTATGATGATAACAGGTCATTGCTGCTACTGCCTAGGTTGGGTAATTATGGGAGAAAGGTTTGCCCTAGCTCTCACTCGGCCACTTGTTTCTCCATCAATCACCATGATATGCCAGAGATAAAATATTATTTCAAGATATCTGGGAAAGGGGCAGTAAAGGGAGGAGTAGATTATGCCTTTCCCAAGAGCATTAGCACAAAATGAACACAAACAGCCTTAGCCAGATTTCAAACTCAGTTTGACAATTCTGTTTTCTCCGCTGATAATTTACACCAATTCACACTACCAATCTATACGTATAATAGAGGTGGTCAAACCACCATTTGTTGGCTGAGCTCCTTTTCTCATAATCTTCATTATTATTTACTGGGAATGAACCCTAACCCAACTGGACCAAAACATGATATTGTTAGTAAAAATATTTGAGAATTCGCGATGTAAAAAAAAAAAATTCAAACTAAGAATAAATATGGTCAGAAATAACTATTTACATCACTGGCGTTTTCCACTTGAAAACATCTTCAATAGCGTTTTCGGGAAAAAAAAAAAAAAAAAAAAAAAAAACATCTAGAAATATCTAGATTCTGGATAATCCAGATGTTATCAATAAACCGGTCAAAATTAATGCCCAGAAAATACCTAAAGAGCTTCTTCAAGAAGGGATCTCGGGGAGTACTGATGCAAACAATCAAACAAACACAGACACATAAATAAAATGATAGAACCTTTGGCCATCTTCGGTGGCTACGGTCGTTCAACATGGCTGCAATGATTCACTCTCGCAACAATGCATCGCCATTTTTTTTTTTTGACTCAAGCTATAATCAGTAAACAGAATTCCCTAAAGAATACTCACGATTTTTTTTTTCAACTCATTTAGAATTTCAATTTTTTTTTTCATCATGAAATTAGCAAAAAAAAAAAACGATTTTTTTTTGTCTGAAAAAACGAAACAAATTTTCTATAAATTACATCTTAGGTACTGACTGTTTTTAAATCTAATTTACAATTTCACTGCAAGTAACGAACAGGTGTTAACATGCTACGGTAGTCAGTAGAATCCTCTATCAGTGCAGAAGTGGAGATGAGGAAAAAGGTGTAATGTTGCCAGTTAAACATTTCATAGACTAACCTGTTTTGTTTTGTTTTTGAGGTCCTTACATTTTTGGGGAACTCTTATTTTGATAATACTTTTTACGAGGTTTATTTTTTCTCCGAACCTCATATTCTGATAACACTTGCTTTAGATTCAATTCTTTTTTAACGCTTTTCTTCTGGAAGTTTTTTTTTTTTTTTACCGAAGCTCATTGTACGTGTATCGTGATACGTAACATATGGTGGAAAAACGTATCGTTGCCGCTCTATTGTTCAACCCTTCGCCATTTTTGATGACTAAGGTCGTTCGGTAGAACCCTTCACCATCTTTGATATCTACGGTTGTTCAATTCATGTTCTTATCTCAACACTAATGCAGACGGGAGGAATTATGGGAGGCTAAAGGATTTGAGAAATATCAATTCAACAAGGATTAGAGAGGAATGTTACTGAAGTAGGATGAAGTAGATGAGGACTGAAGTAAAGGTCAGGGGTTTATATATGTATGCATATTTTGATAATTGAAGCTGATACAAATTAACAATTCAAAAAAAACTACCACTATGAATAATTGAAGGGCTCCATGGTAAAACGAATTATATGCCAATTTTTTTTCAATGATAAACCCCAACTAGTCGCTTCTCCAAAGTGAAATCTATCGATATTTTCCTTGCCTCTCCAACAAAACACGTTTCAAGTCTCCCTCTGGATTGAGAGAAAATTACGTTTTGTTGAAGAATGCATTATTCAGGATTAACTTTTTCCTTTTTTCCTCACTTCAAGAAATTTGGATATAATACGTTTGTCTTGAAGCCCTTCAGATATTATTGCATACACATGTTTGTTGATATTGGTATAGCACATTTGTAACAAAATATGTAAGTAATTATAAAAACGAGAGAAAATTTTGCATATATATTGTGGCTCAAGACATCAGAAGTTTGGCTCTTACATTAACTGAGTTAAGATATCCCTGACGTATAATATATATCTACATATTTACAGTGTGTCAGATTTTAACATTATAATTACATTGTGAATAGAATCCCCGCAGTTATATCTTTTCAAAAACAAATAGTCCAAGCTCTTTCCATAGGTCCACTAAGTATGCATATGAAATAATTTGATCGAGCTATGCCAAAGCTGCACCAATGAAAGAAAATTAAGGGTTCAGGGCTGCATTATAGTTTTGTGTAAATAGAGCCCCTCAAAAACCCTTCAAAAAATTATTTTGAAAAATCAATAGTCCAAATTCTTCTAAGTATACATTCCAAATGTCTAAGGTCAAGATACAGTGACAGTCAGACAGCCATAGCCAGTTGTTTTATATAAATAGCTGGGGAGAAAGGCAAGCAACATTCTTCAATAACTGAAGAATCTTATAAATTCATTTGAATGAAATGCTTTTATGAAAACATTGGTTTATAAGTGCTTGTGATAAGGGTTATTATACTTTGAACAATCCAA
>OY735198.1:74225166-74385166 GCA_963457665.1 Thysanoteuthis rhombus
ATTCAAAAGCTTGTCAACCTGTCCTAGGTCAATGTAGTGGTCTACTTGCTCCAGATTTGTATTTTTCAAAAATCCTGTACATTTAACATTTATCCAAAGATAGCCTTCTTGATATCTTGCTTCATTTGATAGCATCTCCTAACCTTAGTTTAAAATTGGCTCTTCCTACATATGATATTTTTATGCAGGGGTTCTTGGAGAAGAGAAAAAAATTAATTCAAGGGCTTCTCCAACCAAAAAGGTTGAAAAAGGCTGCTTAAGGTCAATAAACTATTCGATGCATTAAAAGTGTATCAACCCAGAGTGTTGTGATATATGTATTTGAGAAATTGTTACAATAATTTTGTTGAATGAATTCATTATCTGTGGAATGTTTGATATATCTACATGCGTAGAGTAAGTAAACAATGTTGCAAACGATAATGACAAGTGTAGAAGAAAAGGCTGGAACTGCAAACCTTATCCACATGGTATTGGCTGGCGATATGTATTTGCAGCATTGAATATCTGACTTAATTTTTAGGCAGTGTATTTTTGTTTGATTTAAATTCTGAATACCCCAAAAATACCATTTTTTTAAATTTCTTTTATTCAATTGATTGGAAAAAACAAGTACAGTTATTTCACTCAGCAGAGACTGTCACATGATCAACACTTTATCACAGCATGCCATATTGGGAGAGATTAATTAAATGACCGGATAAGGAGTGATTGAATGAAAAATTATTTCTCTCGCATATTGTTGAATCACTAATAGTCTGAATTTTCGAAAACAAGTCATTGCCGGACACAAACTAAGGAATGGTTTAGTATAACCATACAATGTAAACTAAACCCCCTCTAACAACTTATTCTGGGGGAGAATTTCAAAAAAACAAAAAATCTGCTTTTTCTACACATAACAAATAAATGTTCAAATTTTCAGTCCTCTAACCCCATTAGTGTTGCCTGAACTCGCAACACATACATATCTAGCCAGCCAGCCAGAATCACTTAAAAAATGAAGAAACTTATGTTGACAGCTTTGGTTGACAGTTTCTGAGACAAAAAGTCTCCAAATGTTTTCTCTTATACAGGGATATATCATAGATCATAACCGAAGTACATCCTCTCAAGTGCTGAAAAATTTTCTCTCAAAGGCTGATGACGATGGACATGAACAGGGATCAGAAAAGAAGACAAAGATTAGAAACAAATGTTGTCGTTAGATTATGAACCTTTGTCTCAGTGTTTTTTTATCTTCATTCCTTTCAATAAACGAAGACACCCATAAAATTATTTGCCAAGTGTTTTGTGCTCTTTATTCATTGGCTGTGTTTACATTCAATACTCTGGAAGAGACTCCAACAAAAGATATAAAATGCAAACAATACCAAGAATGAATAGCATTGATTAAGTTTGAGAGCAGTGAATGGAACCATTTGGAATCAGTAATAAGAGCGTGTTTTATTTTTAAAATATACAAAGAAATTTGCTGCATTCTTATCTAAAACTCCAAACTGCACCATTTTTAAAAATCAATACAAATCTGGCTCTACAATACAAAATCTATAAATCTGCACTAATTAAAATTCACAGTGATTGGAACTAAAATAAAAACTTAAAGTATGCAACATTCAACTTGTTTTCTCCTTAGTATATTTTTTATAAACAATGAATATATTTCAGCTTGTCGACAATGATTGGAAATATTATTTAGAGTCCAAGTCATGATTTGAAAACATTCAGCATCTATTGAAGTGTACCTGCTTACCTTGATTTACACTCTAGGTGAAGTGAAACAGTAGTTCATTTGTAAGCTAAGTTTTACCTGGTCAGAATGAAATATGGAGCATCTAAAAATTACAAGTGTTTGAAGTAAAAGAAAACTAACATGACACTTCAATTTTTTGAGCAAGTATACACTTTGCTATACATCAATTCCACTACCTCACACATAGTACATACTATAAGCACATAGATATTTACTAGATTCAGCTTAGTCTGGTACAAGGTCACATCAGCAGCAGCAGCAGCCTTTTAGCATTCATCGTTAGACAGAGTCCTTCCCCAGGATTCACCAGACCTAGACATCACAGAGCAATTATTTTCCGAACTTGTCTACTTTTTCGCGCCATCTCATATTTTGCAGGCTTCAATTACATGTATGATCTCCTAAGATCTACATTGTAAGTCATGATGACCAGTAGTTGACTGACTTTCTTGTAACAGGACCAGTCCATGGCCATTTGAGTTTTCAGATGATCTTTATGATATCCCTGACTTCTGTTTTTTTTTGTCTAATATACTGTGCTATGCTGTGATCTCTCAATGTGATGTAAATATCAAACAAAGTAGCAATGAGCTGAAAATCTTTGTGCAATCAAGCATATAAATTTTGATAATCATGTTTCTTTGAAAGCATTTTCAATTGTTATAAGGTGATTTTTTTCTTGAATTTGAAGTTCCTAATTTAACAGAGAATTCTAGACAAAATCCATGTGAACTTAAGGAATTTAATCTCCTAAAAGAAACATGTCATTTCTGCTGAATAAATTTAATTGGATTCCATTCAGAGAATGAAAAAAAAAATAAAATTAATGCAATTATCAGTGTCTGTTGATGCCATGAGTCTAGAATGTTAAATACTAAAAACCCAAAAGATATCTGTACCTCACATAAATGAATCACTGTAGCTTGCATGTGTACCTGTACTGATTATCTAAAAAGTGGTTTAAAATGATCTAAAGAAAAAAAAAATAGATCTTTTATCTGAAAACAAAAAAAGGAAATACCAGCAAAAGATTTGGGCATTGTTGGTCCAAAATGACAACAGAAACACAAAAAAGCATTTTTTTGAAAAAACAAAATGGTTTTCAGATGATGGTGTACTCATGCAAATTCTCAACAGACAAATAGATAAGTAAAGAGAGAAAAATCTGTAGCCCACTTGGTTGGTCGGGCAGACTAATTGTGGAGCTATGGGGATTCGATTTATGAAGCATAAGTCAACGGACATACACAAAATCTTTGAATAAATTCTTTGTGAATATTGGGTGTGTATGTGTAAAACAGAGACATTGTGTATATGCTTCAAGTGTAACACTGGAATGGATAAATATAAGAATTGATATATAAACTGAGATTGTATGTATGAGAGTGAATGATTAAAAATTGTTATATTATATAGAAACTCTTATTTGAAATGATCTCCCGTCATCATATTGTTAATATATCCTGCAGCAACTTCATTTTCTTCAATTGTTTATTCTATTCACGTGGTCTACGCCAAGTGATACATCAATTGTGTAATAATGGGAGATCATTTCAAATAGGTGTTTTTATATAACATAATGTAATTTATAATCATATATATATATATATATATATATATATATATATATATATATATATATATATATCAAAGTACAAATCTTTAATTCAAAACACAATGTGTGGTGGGTTTCTTCCATAGAAGTGCTCGACACAAAAACGTTTAGTTGGAATAAAGCTTTAAATAAGGATTTCTAAAAAATCAAACTATTCATCTGAAGAAGCCCAGAAGGCTGAAACACAAGCGTGCTTGTGTATCGAATCTAATATTTTACCATATATATATATATATATATATATATATATATACACAGATACAAAATGAGATATTGTGTAGATATGTATGTGTGTAACACTGATATAAGCATATGAACTGTTATTGTATATGTGTATACATGCACACAGGTATGTGAGTGTTTCTAACATTGAAAGAAGAATGAATTGATATTGTATGTGTGTATAGATATATACACTGAAATAAGTTTATGATCTGTTATTGTATGTGTGTATACATACATACAGGTATGTGTATATAATAATAGGTGATCTCCCCAGGGTTATGACACATATACCAACACTTACCTTACCACGTACCTGATCTATCGACACACAACCTCCACAAACTCACAGACCGCATTATAAACTCCAGGTTTATTGTGACACCTTATTTTTTTGACACAGCTTGGAATGAGTGAAATGTTGAATTAAAGAATCCTTTTTATATACATACATACGCCCACATGCACGCACGCACATACACACAAACATGTAAGTGTGTGTAGCACTGAAATAAGTATATGAACTGATATTGTATGCATGTGTACTTTCTCTGTGTTTATGCATGTAACACTGAAAGGAATAAATGAACTGATATCTATGAATTTAAAGATATATAAACTCCATTGAACAACATAGGTATAATGACTTCCTTTCACATGAAAATGTCAATTTTTATCTTCAACTATGCAGACCAACACAAAAGAAGAAATCACAATATCAAACAATTATCATATATTTTCCAAACTAAGCTGTTAACACTATTTCTCTGAAATTATGAAATGTTTGATGGCCACATTCATCAAATGGCCGCTCGTCTTTGATCCAGGATTTATCAAAGTCGATAAGATCATTTATTAGCTTGACTTTTCAAAGTCTTGATATTAGCATAATCCATTTATTGGAAAAAAGAGTAAAATTCGTCTGTGAAACCATCTGTTGAAAACAGCGGCTAATCAATCGGCCAGTAACTTTGCTTATTAGATAAATCCTTACAACCCTGCACCACTACGAAATGAATCATAGTATGAATAGAATCTAATAGTGTATATATTTACTAAGCTAAGATTACCGAGACTAATATGTACACTATTATGAAGTCGTTACACATTCTTCACATTATAGGGAATATTGCTGAAAATTTGAAAAATTACTTATATAATTGATCTCTTTCTTCAGATTTAATGTAAATACAGATATAATTCATTATTACTGGAGGTTCTGAGCCAATAACTAGATTGAAGTAACACTAATTTTCAAGTAAGATTTCAAATTAGAACATAATGCTGCTCAAGCTGCTGATAACATTAATAAAGCATTAGGGTCATTCCATGTCAAGTGGACCAATGGTCTCCACTTGACCATCTCTGATTTTGCACTAACTTTGGTCATAAGTTCCTTTGGGTCTGAAATGAAGTCCTGTAAAATGTTATCTCAATATCTTCACTTGATCAGTCAAAATGGATCCAAGAACAACGATTATTTTGTTTTAAAGGTAAAAATGATCATGTGGAAAAAGCTCCACTATTTGCTAACAAAGACAACTGAAAAGAGAATGTTTGAAAATACTTGAGACTAGTTTTTTGATTTGGTCTCTTGATTTGTTCATGTAGAAAAATGCCAGGTATGCAAGTTACAGCACATACCTGCTTCTCAATTCCTAGGTTTTCTGTATTTTCAATATCTGCTAATGGAGTCTTTACCCTATACTTAGTCTTTACTGCATACTGTATACCTAGTTCCTGAAAACTCATCAACATCACTGGTTATAATGAAGCATTGAAATTTCATTTCATGACATCGCAAATTTAGGATTTCATTTATTTGCAATCTTGCATAGTCCAAGGTGACTTATAAACCATTTCCAATTTCTTTTATTCATAACTGAGATAATATCTATAACAAAATTGCATATTTAGTTTGGATTGCTGAGAAATTGGCATCCCCTTTGCCAAGGGACCACACCTGCAACAACTGTTTTGTGTAGTTGACCGGTAAAATTGTCTTTTGGGCCCTTGAGATTGAATTAATGCAATATATGCATATTTTTGTTCTTTGAAAACGTTTCCAATCCACAACGGTCTTGTAACTCAATCCTAATTTTCAATTTTTAATTCATGCCATTTTTGAGATCTTATTTCTTATTACTTAGAAATGGCTTCCTGAAAATGTCAATGAAATTTAGAGCTCACTTTGAGATCTTCTCCAAAAAAATGATATTTTAGAGAGCTGGGCTGATGAGATTTTCAAAATTTACAAAAGAAATTAACCCTGTGAAAAAATTTTCAACTCAGTAGAACTTCCTGTTGTAGGATGGTGGCCAGTTGAAAATGGAAAAAGTAATTCGGACACCATCACACCGAACAAAGCAGTCATTGTTCTTGGGTGAATAAAGATTGAATGACTGAAGATAATGAGCTGAAATTTCACAGAATGTTATTTCAAACTTAAAAGAACATGTGACCAAAGTTGGAGTAGAGTTGGAGATGGGTGAGTGGGACAGTTTCCCAAAAGTTGTCCACTTGACATAGATTGACCCAGAAGGAGTGAACACTATAACATTATAAATTGTTCAGTGTTGGTTCAGTTGGTGCAAGTCTAGAAAAATGGATACCAATGATAAACTTTAAGGGAGGCTTAAACATGTTCTTTATTATAAGGAGTTTTCAATAACAGTGGATGATAACTCACAAACAATGGTTCAAGCACTTTCTAGAAACTTTATCAAGCATATCACATCATATCTAGGCAATTCTCCATGATAAAAAGTCTTGAGGCATCCTTCATATTCACCTGACGTTTCTCCAAAAGATTATCATTTTCTCAAGCATTTTGAACTTCATATCCATGATAAACAGTTCAATGACAGAGAAACCATAATTTGTGCTTTTACTGAATTTGTGACGACTAAATCCAAAGAATTTATCAGAGGATCATTGTTGAAAGGTTATTGCATTAAATAGGTCATTATTTTGATAAATTTAACTGTCATCCATTGTTTATATTATCCTTCATCTTACAATTTGAAAACAACATTTTAAATGTAACAACTTAATTAATATTTAAAAAAGTGCAAGACACAGAAGATGGAATAATCCAGCAATATGCTAGAAATAACAATCACTATCATACATTTAATTTTAAACAAATATTCAACTCTAATTCTGTTTCATAATCAATATCTTAAATCTTGTTTTCATCCTTAAAAGTATTGATAATTTAAGTTGAACAAAATTAAAAGCACTTATAAGAAGATCATTTTTTTCCTTTCTTGTTGTGTGAAGTCAACAAACAGTTTAGAAGTTTGTTTAGACCTGAACATCTGAGCAATCAGGAGGTTTGAAATCCTAACAGAAATACTTGATAGGTGAGGTCATTATTGCTAACCTGTTTAGGGAGACGAAAGCTATATTTGTTCGTCCACGTGATTTTTCAAAAAAAAAAAAAAAGAAAAGAAAACAGGTTTGGTTAGTCACTCAATAAAAACTGTCATGTGACCAATGTCATTTTCTTTGATTATTGAATGAAAAATTGGAAAAAAAGAGTGATTGATGAATAAGTTACTTCTCTCGCCTCTCGTCGGGTAGTGATTACTAAAAAAAGGTCCAAATTTTTTAAAAAATTGAGTGCAAATGCAGTGCAACACAAACTAGGAGACCAATTTAGCAGGAACTTGCACTTCAAATCTAACCCCCACTATTTAAGGGGAGGATTTTCAAAAAATGAAAAAAAACAAGGAATGGATGGTGAAATTTCCAACCCTTTAGCTCCATTGGTACAGTCTATATCTGTGATACATACATAGCCAGCCAGACTGACTTGAAAACGAAGAAACCATGACAGTGTAGGTGACAGTTCTGGTTTACAATTTCTAAAAAACACCAACTCATTCTTAAATTTTAACTTACTGCTATGGTGTGGAAGTTTTCATACTTACACACAGAAAAAGAAATTGAGAGACAGAAGCTTGTATGAAGTTATAAATATATCATTTTAAATTTACAAATAACTTATTATATAAAAGCCCAAGTCAAATTTGTTGGTTTGCTGGTTTGTCTGTTCAGTCACAGGGAAAAATGAGTATGACATTTTTATTACATACTCTCCATCCAGTCACTGCTATGCACCACCCTTACCACCAGCACCATAAACCCCCAACCCAACAACTGGAAACTGTAGTAAGGACAGTACAGACTTCTTAGAGGAGATTATATTGTCTGAAAAGTAGAACTATTTATTCTATTGCTTCATTCAGTTGAAAATCTAAATGGAAAGAAAATCTTTAATTTTATACCACCAAAAATCATTGATTACTTTGACAAGGCGCTACCCATAACTGATTAATCTGTTCATGTCAAATTACCCAGCATTTTCGATATCTCGCCAGACATTTCATGCATCTCTCAATACCACCCCACAAGGAAGATAAAAAAATCTCATTTTCTCTCAATTTTTTCCTTGAGAAATCAGCTCATTCCTCAAGTTCCACAAACTTTTTGGTAGCATCCCCAAGAGAGAGAGAGAGAGAGAGAAACGAAATGAGAGAGAGAGAAATATAGAGATTGAAAAAAAGAGAGAGAAAAAAGAGTGTGTATGAGAGAGAGAAAGGGAGTGAGAGAGAGAAATATAGAGATTGAAACAAAGAGAGAGAAAAAAAGAGTGTGTATGAGAGAGAGAGAGAGAGAGAAGGCTTTTAAAGCCAGTTTATTGTGACAATATTATTCAGAAATAGAATATATTGATTAGTAGATATTAGTTCAAAAAATAAAATAATAGATACAATGTTTCAGCTTGTACAAATAAATCAATAATCAATGACTGATTTGCTGTTTCGATTATAGTTCTATTGACTTTTCTGACAATATGCATAGAAAATGGCTCACATTTTCATCAGCTTAAGAGAGTCTTAGAGAAAATTTAAATAAAATAAGACTATCAGAAGTTCTTATGTTTACAGAACTTCATCAACTCTGACATGAGATTCCCAACTTGGCGCCATTTTTTCATAAAAAATATGGCTGTCTATAGATTTTCCTGCATCTGTTTTTTGGGCTCTTTTCCATTGTTCCTGGCTTTGAACTATACCTTCAGTTACATTCTGGTCATTGGCAGAAATTTCAAAATCTTTTCAATCATGTGTTATCAGCCAACTTTGGGGAGATGCAGTGATATAGATGATGCCAACTATAAGAGAGTTGATAAATCATTTTTTTATGAATGCAGTATTCTCTGAGAGAAATAAGGCAAATATTTTTATGCATTTATTTTGATGAAAGGATATAGTCCAAATCCATTCACACTTTGGACATAAAGAGAGCAAATGCTTTCAAGTCGGGAATATATTCGGTCAGTCCATCATGAAGTCAGTCAGGAACAGTTGATTATATAAGGGTGGAGAAGATCACTCAATTCTCAAAAATTATTTTATGGGCATTGCTCGCAGTGGGAGAGAACAATTTAGAGAGGCCCTGGCATTTTTTTCAAAAACTTTTTAGCACACAGAAAACGACAACTTGAGTCTTCACTAAGAAACAACTCTCCATTCTCATTTTACTCTATCAAATATGTTATTTATTCATTCATATGAAGACTTGACCATACACTAAAAATATATCATGACAAATTTTGGAACAATCATTATTTTGAAAGTAATAAACACAATAGTTACAGAAAAAAATAGTTGTATTCTTTAAACAAACCTCGGTGGTTTTGTCCTCACCAAACCCGTACCTGGAAGAGAATTCAAGACCTTCTTGCTTTTTGCCCAATTCTATATCATTTGAGCCAAATTCACAAAGGCTCATGGGATTCAAAATAGATCTGAATTTTCTTCTATTATTACAGACCATGTGGGCGATTTGCCATAGGAATGTCTAACATAATTTGTTGGAAAATTGCAAATCTTAATTGAATGTAACATCAGATCAGATTAACTCACTGAGCCATTAGGATACCTCCAATGATTTGATAACATCATTAACTGTTCAACATTAGTTTTGTAAAAGGCATTATACAATCTGGTAGCATTCATTTCTTTTTAGACCATGTTTTGCATAATTTAACTCTTGGATCAAATACATAAATATCTAGAATCTTCAGGGGCTGTTCTAGCTAAATAAAGAACCTCTCCAATTCTAAAGAATGTTAAAACTGACAAATGTCCAGAATGAAGATCCTATTGATGGAAAACAATTCAATTTATATAGGAAAAATATATATAGAAAAAACATATTTTATACATTGAATTATATATTAATAAGCCATCTGGTATTTTTCAAATTCTAATTCCCTCAAAAATCTCCCAACCCAGCATAGGTAAGTTATTGCATCCATAATAAATAAATCCACTGATACTAGAATATATATATTTGTTCAATTTATCCATTCAGTACTGGTACTATGTTGGTATTATTATATGATTAACTTTGTGGACCAAGAGTTTTGGAGGGTTTTTCATGATTATGGAGTATTTAGATAGCAGGGCCAACCCCACCCTTTATACCAAGGATTTGCATCCTGATTGGTTTGGCTTTATGGACAAAGATTTTGGAAGATTTTTTCCACTATTATTGCGTCCTATGACCGCAGGGCAGACTCCACCCTTTTCAACTAGGGCGTGCATCCTATGGTCCACTGAAGTGGCACAAATAGGAGCAGCGATCATCATACACCACCACCACCATTATGACCACAGCCCTTAAGTGTCTATGTGAAATCATTTAATTTTCAGTGTGAAAAAGGCATTACCGTGGCAGATTTCCTTGAAACTTGATACGTAGTTAAAATAGACTCTCACATCAAATTTCACACATTCATCACAACTAATTGCAGAGATATAAGTGATTGAATTTTCCAATTTTATGCAGATTTTCACTAAACTCAAATTCTTAAAGATATCTCCCCATCTAAAAATGATAGAAGGATAATCTTGGTGTAATTTTCAAGCATTTCTAAAGATCTTTCTCCTGACAACTGGCCAAAAAGGCTTTGAATACTACATGTTGGAGATATTTCACATTCAAAACTTGCAACCATAATATCTCAAAACTACCCATTTTGATTTCTTCAAGATGTTCACAAAATATTTGTAAAGCATCCATCTCTTCTCAGAAAAAAATTTAGGGTATGATCATCTATCGTTTCAGAGATACAGGTCTTCATATAACATGCGACCATGTCAAAATTTGCATTTTCATTTTCAGATATGATTATGTGGTATAAACTATGTACCAAGTTTCAAGGAAATCTGAGGCGGTGATGCCTTTTGGGTATGTTGAATTTACATCAGATGACCCTTATGACATCTGCCAGACTATAAGGTAAATGCTGCAATTTCAAAGGAATCTTGAGCATCTAAATTTTTAGACACCAGAACACAATGTCAGAAGCAATCTATAATAGTAAGAACAGCTCATCTCAGAAAGTATGTACCGAACATGATAAAGAAATAGAGATAATTAGAAAAGTTCCACAAATGTTAAACTACCAAACATTCTTCTATTGATGTAGAGAAAAGGCCAAAAGGTACCCTGACTGAGGCATTGTGATAAAGATTATATAAGATTTAGAGAAGAAATCAGTCCGAAAAAGACTTAATGAATGCTGAGTAAATGTTGAATCACCATAGCCACACAAATAGCCCGACCAACCAGCCGAGTGGGCTTCAGATTCTTCTCTCTTTGTTCATCTGTCTGTGTCTCTGAATGCTCCTGGTTACATATTCAGGGCTACAACCTTGAAAATTTGTATTGAGTATAACACGAGGCATCATCTGAAAATTTTCTTTCTGTTTTTTTCAAAAAAGTACTTTGGTCATTTTGGGCCAGCAATGCCTAAATTTTGTGTTGGTATTTTTACATAATTTTTCAGATAACTTGTTCTGGTACACACGTGATCTACTGAGATTAATTTATGTGATAGTACAGATTTTTTAAATTATTTTTTATGATATCCAAGACAGTATACATTTTGGCTTTTGTTACTATAATTCTATCAATCAAAACTTGCAAAGTACTAACATTACTTCTATCAACACTTCTACAGTACTAACATTCTATCAATCAACACTTACAGAGTATTAACATTTCTTCAATCAACACTTCTACAGTACTAATATTACTTAAATCAACATTTCTACAGTACTAATATTACTTAAATCAACATTTCTACAGTATTAATATTACTTAAATCAACACTTCTGCAGTATTAATATTACTTAAATCAACACTTCTACAGTATTAATATTACTTAAATCAACACTTCTACAGTATTAATATTACTTAAATCAACACTTCTACAGTATTAATATTACTTAAATCAACACTTCTACAGTATTAATATTACTTAAATCAACACTTCCACAATACTAACATTCTACGAATTAAAATTTCTTCAGTACTAACATTGCATCTATCAACACTTCAACAATACTAACATAACTTCAATCAACACTTCTTCAGTACTAATATTACTTAAATCAACACTTCCACAATACTAACATTCTACGAATTAACACTTCTTCAGTACTAATATTACACCTATCAAAACTTCTACAATACTAATATAACTTCAATCCACATTTTTAGAGTACTAACATTCTATGAATCAACACTCCTTCAGTATTAATATTACATCTATCAACACTTCTACAATACTAACATTCTATCAATCAACGCTTCCACAGTACTAACATTCAGACCATAATCAGAACATTATAAAAAAATTAAAATTAAAAGCCAGTGTTCATACATGTAAACAGTAAATCTATTCCAAAGATGCAGTGAATCTACTCCCAGCAATCCAAGCAACTTGTATCTGCCAATCAATTCTTTATGCAGGACATAGCATAATGCATCATTTCCTAAGTTGTAAGCCAATTCCTTGACTCCTTCTCTGAAGAAGATATAAGTCCTCAAGAAACAAACAGTCAATAATTGAACAAAGATCGTGTCAATATTTGAAGACATGCAAAGAGAAATTCCATCAAAGAATAAATATAATCAGAATAAATTCTTTTTATGACGTACTAACACTCTATCAATCAACACTTCCACAGTACTAACATTCTATCAACGAATACTTTTATAGTACTAACATTCTATAAATCAACACTTCTACAGTATCGACATTCTATCAATTAACACTTCCACAGTACTAACATTCTATGAATTAACACTTTTACAGTACTAACATTCTATCAATCAACACCTCTTCAGTACTAACAGATTATCAATGTAAAATTTTACAATACTAACATTTTATCAATCAACGCTTCTATCAATCAACAAAGAATGAATATGTTCAGAATAAATTCTATTTACTAGAATTCTTTAAAAACATCTAAAATAGAGTAAAAAAAAGATCTAGAAACATCCAGAAACATTATTAATAAGCCTTTAAAAATAAGGCCCTAAAAAGGTCAAAAAAGCTTTTTTTTCTCAAAATTAAAAAAAAGCATTCTTAGAAGGGGTCTAGAGGAGTACTGATGCCAATTTTTTTTAAATCTGTAGACAAAACAGTATAGTTAGGAGGGCTCAAAGACACAAACACACACACAAGCACATGCAAACACACGTGAAAAAGGATAGAAATCTTCACCAACTTTGATGGCTATGATGGTTCAACTACTTGGTGGCAAGTTCTATATGAATATTGCCCTAGAGTTACCAGATATAAGATACCCTTGACAAAGTTCAGAGTACACCAATTGAAAAGCTGAGGGTAGTAGCCTAAAAAAAAATAACTCACTGATATACATTACTAGTTCAGGATAGAGTGTGGCTAATTCCTACAATCACTATGACTGTAATTAGTAGATGGTTACTTATTTGAAAATCTCAATCTATCTTTTTTAAGTGAATGAAAGGTACTAATTTTCTAAGACACCAACACTTAGATGTTGAACTCTCAACCTTTTGACTTCCAGGTAAGATTGTAACCACACAACTACCAGCCAACATGAATTTAACTGTTTTATACCAGCAAATAATTAACTTCCTCCACTTTGTTGGATTTCAGTTTTCTATCCAATTGAAATTAGCAGCATAAGGAGCAAGAGAAAATTGATTATTGCTTACCTGGAATCTGCAGATCTATAAATCTTACAGAAGTTTACAGGCCAAAAGACAAGGGCACGAAAAGCACTTCTGAGTATATATCATTTTCCAATTACAATTATATTCTTACAGATTTTATGTCAGGTGAAGTGACACTTGCTCATTTGAGACACATTTATTTTGCCAGCATAAATTCTATTAGAAGCCAGAACAAAAATTCATGGTCATTTTTTTTTCAAATTGATTATTCATTAACTTATCTACTTCAAAGATAAATAATCCTGGAGCACATAAATTACCTTAAAAAATGGAACAGTATCTAAATTTCTTAGAGGTATATAGTTTTGAATAAGTGGGATGAGGTCTATATCAACTTTTTTTTTCACTGAACAAAGATAAAGTCTCATGCTTTATAGCGAGCACGGGTGACTTTTTTGATCTAACGGGTCACATGACATTTTTCATTTTTAATCGGGCCACATGTTCATTTAAAAAATGTCATTCATATTATATATAGCGTACTTAAATCTTATTTTAGACATATGGATTACAATTATATATACATATTTATATTATTGATATGTAAAGCCAAAACAATATTTATTTCACAATATGAATTATGAAATTGACTTTCAGTGAAAAATTAAATAAGATTTTGAATAAACGCCTAGATTGGCTATGGGCCACAAAAAATGTTGCAGCTGCCAAATGTAGTCCGAGGGCTACGGTTGCCCATATGTACTTTGCAGCCTTTAATCCAATGCTGTACCACTAAACTATAATTGATTCTGAATATTCAAGGTTTTGTCAACCTGGATATAAAATCAGTTCTCCGGAGATCAAATCTCAAACACCAGTGTCCAAAAATTACAATACTCTACCAATAAAATACATCTACCTATAAGTATTATGAAATGACCAATCAGATGACAAGCTATATATCCATCTTTAAAATCAGAGGGTTTTTTTTTCTTGACCAGATAATTGTGTGACAACAACAAGATTGGAATCTCCATTATTGTGATCATGAGTCTGATACGTCACTTGCAAGTAAGATGTCACAAGTGTCCCTTTATGCAAAAGACTTCTCTTCTTGTATGGATGTGAGCAGACAGCAGTCATAAAACAAAAACACACTAGTTACACAAGTTACTGATAGTGATTTTATTTCTCAGTATTCAGTGAAGATCGGCCTCGTGCAAAACTTGCAACAAATATCTATTAAATCACGTGCAATAAAACAATGATTAATGTGCCCCATAAACTATTGCTTGCAAGTTCATTCTACAGTGCTATATAGACATGGCCTTTTCCCAAACTTGCTTTTATTGAATAAAATTCTATAAGATCATAGGCCAATATAACAGAGATAGTAAAAATACCACCCTCTCGCAGAACCTACAAAGCCGTATTCTGCAAATGAGCCATATTTTACGAGATCTTTATGGGCCATTTGAAATGTTTCACACTTCAATTAAAAATATGCAATTGTGATAAACAATTTCTTAGCAAAAGTACGAAACCTAACCGATATAAGGCTGAAGTGAAGGTAAAGAGAGGGAGGGCACGGCTGGCCTGAGGCAATGAAATATTATAGACATTATACCACAGATTACAAGCTGACTCTCATCGGCTGTTGTGCTGAAGCCAAAAGAAAGGAATTGATTTCCTCGGTCAGAATACAACCATCTCCAGACCCCATACCACTGACTCACTGGTATATACAATCTGAACTCTATTACGTGCACCAACAACACACTTGATGCCAGTAAATTTAAAGAGGCTCAATATTTGCTTCAAGGAAATTATAAACCTTTTTATATTTGTCTCTATTCTAATTCAAGAGTAAAAATGTTCCTTTATTTTGGAGGATCACTTTTCTTTTTAGGATTTTTCCATTTTTGTTCTCCTATGAATACAAGTTTAAAATAAAGTTCAGTTTCTTTTATCTTATTGAAATAAAAATTTATCTCAAGTGGTTGAAACAATTTTTCTCCCAGGATATTGCATTTTACCCTAAGAAAACGGTTCTATGTTTTAGATATTTCACTGTGGCTGGTTTTAAACAGTATTTCCAAGGAGTCCCACAAATCTAGAAGCAAAAAATGGATTTCCGGGATCAACATTCATAATTTTAATCTATTGAAGCCTAAAAAGGAAGAAGAAAGATTGAATTTTCTCTTATCTTCAATTTATCGCTGACAAGAAACTCAATTTATGGTTGATTTTTTTCTCATGATATATACATTTATATATACTAAAATAATAGGCAGTTTATGGCTGAGATAGACAATGATTAGGTATGTTCTTTCTTAGTTTCTTTTTCACTTCTGTAGTAGAAGGAACAATACCAGTAAGCGGTGTTCGAATCTAAGAAAAGTTTGGGGAAAATTTTGATGCTTATTATCATGCTTATTTTTTGGCCACTGCAAAAAGTGTTCGCATTATTCTCAAAAATATTTTCAGTTTTATAAGGTGTACATGAATAATTTTTTTGTTTACATTATAACAACTTTTTACACTATCTTGGCCTTGTGCAGGAACTAGCTGAAAACCTGCCAAGCAAACTCTTTACTTGATCATCATTAATTGAGTTGTACTAAAAGGACGATAACCTAGCCGTAGATTTGAGTCAAAAACATCCCTTTTTTTAGCAAAGATTAAAACTCAATTCAACAATCTGTAGTTCAAAGTGCTACTAATAAGTCACATCTTACAATCCAGAAATATAAAACAAAATAGCTCATCTTTGTATAGTGGACTCTTCTGGTGATGAAGCAAAAATAGAATTTCATATCATGATTGACTTGACGGAAAAATTCCATAGTTAATGGTGAACAAAATGTTCTTTGTAAACTTTGTAGGTGGGGGAGGGGTTATTAAACACGTTTTAATTGAGAAGCCGACAGATGTGTAATGGATATATGAATATATTTTTTCGGCATGAAATATTTTTCTATATTTATGCAAAAGAAAAAAAGTAACGAGAAGTATTTTACCAAGCTTCATGCAATAGACTCTTCTGAAAATAGAATTTCATGTTATGTTAAAATAAAAATCACTCAATGGTTAATAGGTAAGATGTTTTTTGACAATTTTGGAGGACAGAACATTATTTCAGAGAAAATGATAGATGTGTATACAGATATACATATTTGATTACTTGAATATTACCAGCATGTTTTAATGGCAAGGGAAAACCAGTATTTATTATAAACTGACTAATCTGTTTGGATTTAAGGTCAGTGTTACTTTTACAATGCGTGCCTATAACACCACCAGGAAAGGAATGATAACTTACGTGCCCTTTCAGTTGATAGAGTATTTACCATTTCTGTGTAAGCTCGTGGTTATGGCGTCAGTTATTTTTAAGCAAAACCGGAACATTACAGCATTTGATTGTGTTTTATGCTCTCCATTGCTTTTTTTTTGCTTTTTTTTTTTTTTTTTTTTTTTTTTTTTTACTTCATCTGAATTTTCCTGGTTTTTCCACTATTACAGGTTGTGTCTACCAGCCGTTACTGCACACATGCTCTCAAAGGAGACAGTACTATTAAATACTTTTTTTATATTCTTTCATTACTACTTACTGACAGCCTCCACTGTGACTACCAGATGGAGTCGTTTAAAGAGAAGTGTTCAATCTTGATGCGATACAGGTGGGACATGACATTCAATCTTTCAATTCCTGCGCTCACTTCTGACTCAATTTCTTTTTCAAAATGTATTCACCACGGGATATGAAAAGCATCAATCAAATGATACTTTGGCTCGAATATACTTATTTGGACAATGTGGCATCATTGCTGTTCAATCGACAGCAAGATCAAATCAATTTTAGTAATAATCTCCAGATGAATCGGAAGTTTGTCTCAGGATACTCAGGTGTTTTTTTCATTAATTTCAACAACAGATACACCAATGAGAGCAACAAAAAGTAGATTTGTAACCAATGACCTTGTTCTGGCTTACTAATCTTTCTGTTCACCTCATCATCATCATCAGTCTTTTATCATCTGTCGTAGGACATGGACCTTCCCCATGATTTGCCACATTTGTCTCTCTATTCTGGGTGTTGTGGAGCCAGTACTTCTTGAATTTGTCTGGTTCATCTCTCCATCTTGTATTCTGCCGGCTTCGGTTTTGCATATGATCTCTGGGAATCCATGTTGTGACTCGCATTGTCCATCAGTTGTCTGCCATTCTTGCAACATGACCTGCCCATTGCCATTTGAGTTTCTTAATAGATTCTACGATGACCTAGACTCCTGTTTTCTGCTTGATATACTCTGTTATCTTGTGATCTCTCTATGTAATATTGAGTATGATTCTTTCATGTGCATATTGCATGTTTCTCAATCTGCAGGCCAGTCTCTTGGTTAGGTTCCATGTTTCAGTTCCATAGGTGACTATTTGGGATGCATTGGTTGTATCATCATCATCATCAGTCTTTTAACGTCCGTCGTTGGACATAGACCTTCCCCAGGATTTGCCACACTTCTCTATCATGGGTGTCGCGGAGCCAGTACTTCCTGAACTTGTCTAGTTCGTCTCTCCATCTAATATTCTGCCGGCCTCAGTTGCGCATGTGATCTCGGGGGATCCATGTTGTGCGTTGTGATGTCTATCGGTTATCTGCCATTCTTGCAACATGGCCAGCCCACCACCATTTGAGATTTTTAATGGATTCTATGATGTCCCTGACTCTTGTCTTTTCTTGGATGTACTGTGCTGTCTTGTGTTCTCTCCATGTGAGGCCCAGCATTATTCTTTCATGCGCACGTTGCATGGTTCTCAATTTACGGGTCTGTCTCTTGGTTAGGTTCCACATTTCAGCTCCATAAGTGACTATAGGGAGGATGCATTGGTTATACACCCTTCTCTTTAGGATTAATGGGATCTTCTTATTTTTGAAAGTTGAACTTGCTCTGCCAAAGGCTTGCCATCCTTGTGTGATTCTTCGCTAGATTTCTTCCTCTTTTGAGGGTCTCATAGAGATTCGTTGTCCCAGGTAGATGTAGTGGTCGACTTCCTCCAGTTGTGTGTCCTTGATTTCGATCTTAGTGTTTTTATCCCTGATGTGGTTGTTGCACATAATCTTCGTCTTGCTGAAGTTCATGTGTAGGCAGACTTTCTTGCTCTCTTCATTTAGTTCATCTATCATTAGTTGGGGGTGGTGCAGGTTCTCTGCGAAAAGGGCAATGTTGTCTGCAAATCTGAGGTTATTCAGATGTATCTTCATGTTTTTGAAGGTTGAACTTGCTCTGCCAAAAGCTTGCCATCCTAGAGAAATTTGTCGCTTAGTTTCTTCTTATGTGAGTTTCATGGAGATTTGTTGTCCTAGGTAGATGTAGTGGTTCACTTTCTCCAGTTTTGCATCTTTGATTCTGATAGTTGTGTTTTTATTTCCGACATGGTTGTTGCAAATAACTCTCGTTTTGCTGAAATTCATGTGTAGGCTGAATTTCTTGCTTTCTTCATTTACTTCATCAAGGAGGTTGTGCAGGTTTTCTATGAAAAGGGCAATTTATTTTCATAAACAGTGAAGCAAATTTCTCTCATACATATTTAGGTTGACAATGAGGAAAATAAATTCAAATTGAATTTATTCCTTCGACACGTTTCGCCAAGTATTCTAAAGTTGCAAGGAAACAGCCTTTCTCAAATGGATCCATTTATTCGAAAAATCAAAATTAGACATTTGCCACTCACACGTTATAATATCATGAGACGTTGTTTCTTGAAATATAACACAATTTTATATTGTTTCATTTGAAATTGCAGCTTCAATAAAGTCAAAAGGCAAAACATATAACTGGAATAAATTTAATTTAGATAGAACTATTTATCCTTATTATCAAATGGATACATATTGTTGAATATATTGCATCTACAAATTACATATATATATATATATATATATATATATATATATATAGCACATTAACATTAATATTATTTTATACTACCCGCCAGCCACTTTAAGAACAACCCAATCACCTTTTCATAATCGTCTTAGATATATAGATACAAAGCCAACCTAGAATAAGTAAAACAAGGAAACTAACAACTAAGTGTATAAAAGTGAACCCCCAATATCGGGGGGGGGGCAAATGAAAGAGAAAATTAAGAATAAGATACTTCCAGAAATGAATCATACCATAAAGAGCTGACGTTTTAACAACAGATAATTTATAACTACCAGACAGAAATTTATCTCGACTATTCATAATGTAACAAGCAGTGACCAACAACAACTAAACAAGAAAAATAAATAAAAAAATGTATAAATAGAATAGGAGGAAAATTCTCCACCCAAAGAAAAACGCTCTCAACAGGAATCCAAAAATAAATCAAATCACTTGCAAGAAGAAGCCCAAACAGGGAAGAAACATGAACATGTTTGTGTAGCAAATCCTTTATATCATCATATATATGGATATATATACGTGTGTGTGTGTATATAAATATAAACATGTTGATGGAAAAAACAATTAGAAGGAGAACAGGAAAACTCAAGAGATCGTTATTACATCTCATATATATATATATATATATATATATATATATATATATATATATATATATGTGTGTGTGTGTGTGTGTGTGTGTGTGTTGATGAAAACAATTAGAAAGAGAAGAGGAAAACTCAAGAGATGGGTATTACATCTCAAAATTCTTTTATTATTCCATGGGCATTTTCATCACCTTCCAATAGTCATTTTTATCAACATTCAGTCTGATCACTTCACATCCACAATACAAACACACACACATATATATATATATATATATATATATATATATATATATATATATATATCATCATCATATACAAATGTCAAAAGAACAGATTCACTTAAATTGGGGTAAATCAGCAAAGATGCATCATTGTAATCACCCCCACCAACACATTTCTTTAAGGAAGAGATTCACCAATAAGAGAAAGAAAAGGCAAAGAGAAACAAGATTAAAAATTATCGGTTAACATCTCATGGGACAATGTATAGTAACTATCCAATAAAATGCTTTTATTTCAGCCAATCATGAAGCATTGCAGAATTAAAATTGGCCAATCAACAGCCGGTACCATCTGTGTCTTCCACAAGACATTCACATAACAAATGACATTCTCTATTTACCTATAATAGCTTAACAGTTAAGGAAGCAACTTGCATCTGGTAATTTTTTCTTTCTTTCTAATAGTGAAACTATGGCAGCCAATTTGTGATAGCTTCCAGTGCCACATTGTTTTGACTTTTTTGTGTGTTGAGCTCTCTCAGTTCTACCAAGCAATTATAGGTCAGAATATCTTGCCAATGGCTTGACTATGAAATATATGATAAGTCAAAGAGATAAAAATGAACAAAAATCAGATTTGTATGCATCGCTGCATGATACAGAATTAAGATACAAAATGGAAATAAAACAAAAAAATTAATTAAAAATATCACACACACATGTACACAAAAATATACATATATATCTACAGAGATACACACACACACACACACACACATTATATATATATTTACATAAAAATCTATTTATACTTACAGATATGCTCACACAAAAAACAGATATGCATACATATGCACATACATACACAAATCTACACACAAATTCACATGTATGGACAGATATACATTCACACACATCTAGATATGTACACTCATGTGCAAATCAAATATATAAGAGGGACAGAAAGAGATAAGGGAATTGAATGTAAGCATTCAACAATAATTGAAATTCGGTATTGACAAAAAACACGCATATGAATTTAAACAGATGAATATCAGGTCTGGTTAGTCACTCAATAGAGACTTTTCACAGCATGCCATGTTAGGGGTGATCAATTAAAATAATTGTGAAAAGAATAACTTACTCCACTTGCCTTTTGTTGGGCAGCGATCTCTGAAAAAATCAATTCTGTATTTCCAAAGAACAAAAGTGAATGCTGCCAGCCACAAACTAAGGGATCGATCTCAATGTTACACTGCAAATTGAACATCCCCACCTATATAAGAAAAGGGGAGGGGATAAAAAAGTTTTCTAGGTATGATAAAGAGAAATGTTTAGTTTTTCAGCCCCCTAGCTCTGCTAATTTGATCTGTACCCACGATACACAGCCAGCCAAACAGACCAACTTGAAAACTGAAGAAACCTATGTTGATAATTTCAGTGACAGTTTTGGTTGAGGGTTTTATAATAGGGGGAGAAAGTGAACACAGAATGAATTATAGAGAAAGAGGAAGACAGAAAGCATAGAAAGGAATGAAAAGTGAAGAAAAAGAAAGAAATAGAAGAATGAAAAATCAATGGAAGAAAAAGAGGAAAAAAAAGAAGGAGTCAAGTAAGAATGGAAGGGAAAGGACAAAAAAAATGAAATCTAAAATAAATAAATAATAAAAATATATATTTTTTGGAATGAATGTATTTATTTATTAGAATGAAATAACTTGGTATGTATCTTTATGATAAATTTTCATTGATATCTAAGACTTGTAAATTTAGCTGAATCAGTAATACAGTGTCCGGGTTCAATCAGCTGATCGTGACTTCAAATGACAGTAGGGGAATATGGTTTCACATATCTGTACAGCCCTCATTTTGGCGGGCATTATTCTTTTTATGATATGAAAACAAAATCAACTCCTGATTTTGTACTGGAGTTTGCCAAAAAACAAAAGATTCATTGAAGGAAAGATGGAAGAAAAAGGACAAAAGAAGAGATTTAAAAATAAGAATGACAAAAATCAAAAAGAAAGAGAAAAATGACGTAATAGAAAATATCCATAATGGTCATTACAAATGGAGGCCGGAAATAAAAAACTTTATCTTTCCCAAATGTCAAAAAGTTTTCTTCTCTCTTCAGAGTAAATGAAGACATGGATAACATTTAACAACAAAAACAGCAAATATTTAATACAGACATGACTCATTTGAACCATTACAACTTTTCCAATGATCTTCTGATGATAACATGCCATCTCTATGAAATTTTTTACATTTAGTGGTCACAAATTTGTAAAAGCACGAATCCTGGCTTCTTTATTACTGAACCTTTTATTATGGATATAAAGTTCAAAATACTTGAAAAAATGATAATCTGTAGGGGAAATGTCAGGCAAATATGGAAGATACTGCAAAACTTCATATCCGATTAAGAAGTGCTGTTTCTAAAAAGAAGAGCGGTCTCTCCTACAGAGCTATTAGTATGCCTATAAAAGCTCTTTAGGAGGGACCACACAACTTAATTTCACACCCACCTTTTTTTTTTTTACTTAGTATATTTCTCTTTCCTCCTAAATGGAATTTTCTCCACAAACTGGTTCCATAGAGATGAGTATATTTTGTCAAATGAGAAAGAAAAATAAACAGGTCTGGTTAGTCACTCAATAAAAACTGTCACATGACCAATGTCTTTTGGAAGTATACTACGTTAGAGGTGATCAATTAGAAAATTGGAAAAAGAGGTGATCAGTGAATTAGTTATTTTACTTGCCTTTTTGTTGAGCAGCAGTCACAAGAAAAATCTGAATTTTTAAAATAAAAACAGCATAAGAGCTGCCAGATACAATTGCAAATTGACCCTCACCCCAATCATCTTCAGATGGTTTCAAAAACAAAACCAGCACATTCTGTACACTTCATTATGAATAAATGTTTAAATTTTCACCCGTCTAGCTCTGTTGATGTGACCTGTATGCATCTGGATTTTCAGAAAAACGACTGTGAACGCTGCTTGAGACACACTAATGGATCAATTTAGTATAAACTTACATTGCAAGTTGAATTACTATATAGACCTATTTAGAAATGGAATTTATAAAAAATAAGGTTTTTTGTAGACATAAGGAATGAATGATTAGATTTTCAGCCCCCCTAGCTCTTTTGGTATGACCTGTATGACATGTTACATACATACATATATACAAAGCCAGTGAGACCCTCTCAGAAACTGAAGAAACCTATGGACATTTTTGGAGACAGTTTTAGTTGGTGGTCTCTAATATATAGATGAATATCTCTCTCAAAATCACACACAACATCTGGTAATCCTCCATATTTATCAGGCAATATTTTTTGCTCTCTGTTTTCTTACCATTTTTTTCCCTGGTGGAAAGACACTTTTTTTCTCTTTGCTTTGCTTTAAATTGTGTTTTATTACATTACACTTTTCTTTATTTTGGTTCTTGGACTTTTTTTTTCTTTCATGGCAGTTACTGAGGCTCCATAATTTTTTTCATTTCTTTTTTTTTTTCTATAAAAAGACGCTAACACGTATCATGATTCTCACAGTTGTCATTTCAGTACACACAGCTATTTAAAAGATGTTTTTATAATAAAATGAAAAAAAAAGATTGTTATGGTTCGTGGTGTTCAGAGCATCTTCTGCTTTGTTTATTAGAGATTTCAAAATTTTGATACTCTTTCAGGTTTTGTGGTAACTGTCAACCAAAACTGTCATCATAAGTTTCTTCAGTTATGAAGTGATTCTGGCCGTTTGCCTGCCAATGTAGGAATATATATGTGTCATACATACAGGCCACACCATCGTTTGCAATATAAGTTTATGCTAAATTGGTCACTTAGTTTTCGGCCAGCAGTTTTTACGCTTGTTTCTCTTTCAAATTCAGACTTTTTTAAAGATCAAACGAGAGACAAGAGGAGTAGCTTATTCATTGATCACACTAATTTCAGATTTTTCAATTGATCACCCCCAACATGTCATGCTGCCAAAAGACTTCGGTCACATGACAGTTTCTATTGCATGACTAACTACACCTGTTGTTTGTTTTTTTTAGGGGAGGTGTTTCCAAACAATTTGCCTTTTCAACAATTTATACTCAATTGCATGAATTCTAAATAAATTTTAAGTTTTGGAAAGTCTCCAACTTTCATATTTCCTATTAACCAGATGGACAAAAAGACAAATCTGACTTGACACTGTGTGACGTCATTCAAAGGTCACCATCTTAAAAACGTAAACAAATAACATGTGTTCATGGAAACTACTTACCCTCAGATAAACGAGTCAGATTTTGATGAGCGAAAAAGGAATTTTTGTCCTTTCAATCACAAATATTTTTCTGTATCTCAGGGTGCGAAAAGTAAACTTAGTCATAACATTTTTTCAAAGTGCACAGGCACTTCTTACTTGGTATAAATTTCAGGATTTTCTTCCTGATTCCAATGCTTTTATATTTTTAGATGGCTTGATTGAAATGTTGAATCATTTACTTTATTGTTTTTGATTTATGACTTGGGGGTCTTATCTTTATATTCCTTCTTTGCTTGTTTTCAGAATTGAATTTTTTTTCCCCCTTTCAAATTTTAGAGCTCTGGGTTTTTTTGGTTTTTTCTTTTCAATGTACGTCATTCTGTCAAAATTCAAGAGTTGCTTCTAAAGGTGATTTGGAGGAGGGGTAAGGTGGCACATCAGTGGAGGTAAATGGAAGGGGTGTGTGTCCCAAAGGAGGGAGAGTAAGAATCATCAATCAGTTCAGAACCATCTCGATGATCAGTGTTGAGGGAAATATATGTTTCAGCTTTTTTTAGCCAGGTGCCTGACAGACAACCCCAGGGGGAACTTTTTTTAATTAATCAATACCTCGCTCTAGAAAGGAAGGATTCGAACAGTACCAGATTGTCTGGAGTGCACAGGCATGAACACCCACTCAATCAGGGAATCCCAGAAGTACAGGGGGAGTGGGACTGGTGGTGCCCAGGCTGGATCTTACAATCATCTTTTGACCAATACTCTTCAAGCTGGTCAGAATCACTGGACTGGTATCACATCCCAACCAGATTCAGGGACCCTATCCTGAAGTACTACAGCAGCTTTAGTCTGAGAGTCTTCCCTCGGTTTATAACCTCAGGATGGCACAAATTTATGAAGAGAATCATTACAGGATATACCTTTTCAGCGATCCTCTTCACACTTGCAATGGACACACTGAGGTTCAATACATAGGCCCCTCACCAAGTCCAGCAGCCGATAGCTGCCCATTAGGGCCTTTATGGATGACTTTCCTGTGACAACTATATCTGTCCCAGGGAGCAGCTAATCACCTAGGCTCCAAGCCAGCTAATTCAAGATCACCAGTGCTGAAGAGAGGAAAGACTATCAACGACTTCTGCTTCACACTTGGCAGTAGTTAGATACCATCAATCACCGAGAAACCAGCGAAGAGCCTGGGAAGGCAGGCAGAACTTACTCACTTGGAAGATTGGTGCAATACATTCTTTATGTGACCTTCTGCACACGTTAGCAACATAATACCAAGGTTGGGTGTCATGACTCATTAAATATATGCAATATCTAACAGCAAACAAGATTTAAAGTACTACACATTTCACTTTCAGTATATAATATACAGTATATACTAGCAGACTATAAAAGTGAATCTAAACATTTGCCTATAGTAGAAAGGCCTCAATCGATAGAGTGCAGGGTGATTTTTCTATCTAATTTTCATGTTATGTTCGACTGATTACAGTAAGGATATTCATTATTCAAACAATTAAAGACACAAGCTTTTACAACAATTCATTTTGTCAACCACGCCTGCTGTGGTAAGTTTTGTACTTGTAATAATCGCCATGAGGTATACATAACAATGCCATAATAGGCTTGGCCAATTCCAAGCCTTCTACCAGCTTTCCAACCGCCATCTGCCAAACCGTGTCCTATCACACAACAGGTGAACATTCAATATCAAATTTTTGATCTCAGACATGGTTATTTGATTTGAGGAAAATCAAATCACCAATATTCCATAGATTAGGTAACTCCAATTCTATCTCAGGTAACAGTCTTTGCTTCATCAAAGCAAACCTAATCAAATCTACAACAACTAGCAAGCAACATGCCAACCTCCTTCATTGTCCAGACCAGAGCAGATTTTTCAGACGCTAGCATTAACAGAATTAATATGGATCAATGAAGTGGGACAAGTTAGCAACATGTTTCATTGCTTATTGAGACACTTCAAAGCTTCAGAGAGAATTTGGTGGGCAGAGCATTAAGGGTGTGACTCTGAACAGGTTATTGATGTGATTAAACCTTGTGACAGAACATGAAAAGCCTTTTGTAAAATGTGTCCTGATCAATTTCAGTATGAACTTTCGAAAGCATATACATATATACATATACATACATATATATATATATATATATATATATATATATATATATATATAACACACACACACACACACACACATTTTAATGCTTTCCCATCATTAGATGGTAAATGTATCATTTAGCCAAGACAAAATAGAAAATATGATTGTCCGCGTTGAGAAACAGATAGAGCAGACATGGACAGTAAATAAACAATGTGAGAATTTGGACATATGGCAGTTATTTGGGCCTTCACCACATCATTGGGCTGTTTAGCTCAATGGTCAGAGCGATGTTACATTAAAGCATCTACCTATTGGTTGCAGGTTTGATTCCTGCAGCAGCCAATTTTCTTTAATTCTTTATTCTTTTTTTGCAGTCTGGGCCAAATGATACATTCATCATGTATTAACAAAAGATCATTTTGAATAGAGTTTATAAGTAATATAATGCAACTATGATAATTTCTGTCGAATTATGTATCCATTTATTAATGATACATATACACACACATATAGTCATTAGGATGGTATTTCATGCATGTTACAGTATGTGTATTCATCTAAGTGGGAGTGTTGGTTGTGTGTGTGTGTGTATGTTTATACTTTCAGGTGGAAAATAAGTGTAGTTGGGTATATAAGAAGGTAGACATTTGTTTTAGTCATTAGTGTATATCATGACTGTATATTACTTCTGAATACCATCCTAATGATACATGCATTCAATCATTTATACATACAGACCTCTCCTGCCTCCCCTCAGGGGTTAACCATGAATCACTTCCCCTTCTCCCACATCTTTACCAAAGGACAGCCATGTCCCTTTCAACTCCCTTCTTCACGCAGGGTTCCTTACATTTTCATTTTATTTTCTTTGTCCAAGGAAGCTTTCTCCATCAAGTGAAACATGTCACAAAAATGAAAGAATGAAACGCATTCTGAATCAAACTTAGTTTTTACATCGTTTCTATTATACCAGGCTCTGTTCAGTCTGACAGGGTTAAGATAGTGAGAATACACAGTAAGAATTGAACTCTCCATGCTAACTACAAATACTCTGCAAGGATATTTTGCTATCTACTTTACAAGAAGCAAACTATAGATATTTACTTAGCTGAGTCTGACACAAGGTAATAATATTAGAGCATCCACTGAAGATCAAACTTAAAAGCAATGGCCTGTGTGACTACCTTGCTAAGCACTGCTCTATAGCACGTATCAATATATATGCACATTAATAGGTGTATATAACAGACTGCATGTAGACATGTGAACGTAAGTGAATAGCTAAGAGTGTGAGTGTCACAGACCCACATACATGGTATGTAGGTATATAAATGATAATAATAATGTGTTTAACAGGGTTGACTGATGACTACTAATGATACTATAAATGTGACAAACACTGTAAGCAGGAAGAGGGGAGAAAAGAAATTTAGGTAGTTTGATGAAAGGGGAGAAAAGAAGGTTAGGTAGTTTAAGGGTGGGAAGGAGTGAGAGGCTCATGGCTTCTACTGTTACAATAAGTGAGACAGGCACAGCCCTCATGTGTTAGAAACCGTCAACAAAAACAGTCAACATAGGTCAAACGTGTTTCTTCAGCTTTTAAGTGATTCTGTCCGTCTAGTTATGTATGCGTGATACATACAGGTTGCCCCAATGAAACTACAAAGCTGAAAATTTAAACATTAACTCATTATTATGTCATTTCAGTACTCACTGCTTTTTAAAAAGTATTTTTATAATTTAAAAAAATTGTCACACTCATGATGTTTAGAGTGTTTTATGCTTTTAGAGAACTCAAGATTGTTTTTTAGAGAATTCAAAATTTTTGGTTTTTCATGTTTTATGATAACCATCAACCAAAACTTTCTTCAGTTTTATTGATGACTCTGTTCGGCTGGCTGGCTATGTATGTATGTGTGTATGCATGTATGTGTGAGTGTGTCACACATACAGGCTGCAAAAACAACGCTAGAGGGCAGAAAATTTCAACATTTTCTACTTATCATGTCCAGAAAAAAAAAAACCTTTGGTTTTTGAAAATCCCCTCCAATAAGTTTTCAGGGAGAATTAATCCACATTCTAAGTTTATGCTAAATTGGTCCCTTAGTTTGTTTCCAACAGTATTCATGTTTGTTTGCTTTTTTTGAAAATTCAGACTTTTTGGTGATCCAAGGAAAGGCGAGAGAAGTAACTTATCATTGATCACACCTTTTTTCATTTTTGAATTGATCACCCCCAACACAACACTCTGGAAAGAGGCTTTGGTTATGTGACAGTTTCTATTAAGAGACCAATCAGATCCGTACAATGATTAACTTTTATGACAGTAGTTGGGATTGATATTTTTGCAGATCTTATTTGTATTAGACTGACCATAAGACAAAGGGACCTTTCACTCTGATTTTTGGTTCAAGCAATTGTCTTTAGTAGTTAGTTTCCTTTTGTCCTAAAGCTATGTTTGAAACCCGAAAACAATAGCATTGAGCAAGACATTGCTTAGTTAAATTTCTTTTTGAATTTATCCATTTTCACTTGTGGTGCTTTCTTGTTGGCTTGAATGGTACATGATTTAAAGGCATTTTCAATCATTTTATTTTAGACTTTTGTTCGCAGGAAGTCTACACGGTACTGCACGGAGGATCATTGAATTTGACCAAGAAAAAAATTATTTACCAAAACACCTAGTTACCACCATCTTCTTCACATCAGTCTCTTTGGGCATGTATACAGAAATGTCACAAAGAGTAGCAGCAATCTATACTAAATTTGGTTCATAGGCACTGTTTGAATTCCACAAACTTTTGGGTAGCACCTCACATTCTTATCCCCTTAGCAGTACATCTCTATATATTAATACACATCCTCCTATCCATAACACCAGCACATCGAATTCAGCGTAATATTTGGCTCCTGCCTTTGAGAATCCCATTTCATAAGCCGATAGATATGACGGTAAGGATACCATATAGAACAAAAAAAATCATGAGGTCAAGTGGGAAAGTCTTTGGTGACAAATAGCCAGTTTCTGAAGTTTTTTACTCAAAGCCAAAACCTAATTAAGAATGGCAGTCTGTGATAAGGAGATACCATATAAGTGCGATCAAAGAGATAGCTTATATCAGATACTATAATAGCTGGGAAGGAAGCTGAGAAAATTTTGCCCAGACTCAAATACAGTTGCACAACACATGAGGCTGACCAGGCATTCAGGTAGCAAGATAGTCTTAGTTCCAACTTCCAATGATCAGTCTGTTTTCTTTGATTCTCAGACTCAAAATAAATAATAGATAAATAAACTAATAATCCTGCTGTGATCAGGTCTGTTGAAAACTATTGTTTTCTTGAAGATTCTTTTTTTCTTTGATTCACAAAATTTCAAATTTTCAATTTAACTTTTAATTCCGAATCATAAAAGCAAATGGAAAATTTCTCTTGGAAAAAAGGCAAGTACTTATGATCTTCATTTTAGCAGTAAATGATTTATTTTAGAAAATAACATTTTATTGCATCATACAAAATGCATGAATAATTGATCACTATTTTAATCTTTTTAATTATATGCACGTAAATTTTAGTGAATTAATTTTTAATCATTATTGATTTTATAATCTAAAAACGTTTTCTTTCATTTTTAAGCTAATATTTTATTATATAATTAAAGTGTCTGCAATATTTAATTGGTTATTTGCTGTTAGGACAAGTCTCCACACTCAAATGAAAATTCATTAAACATTTGTTTGAATTGAGGAAAAATGTGATTGAAATGAAGTTTTAAATTCTGTTTTTTATTTCAGGTGAAAACATTTTTCAAAGTTCTAAAAAACTTCTGTCTTGGTTTGAATTAAGATAATTTCCTTTCAAGTGTGTCCGTAGAAATACATTTACAACAAGCATCATAAACTATCAATATATCTAACGTTAACAAATTCTAATGTAGTACAAACATCAAAAGTATTTTTCAAGCAGGGATGTTCAAATTTTTTAAAGTAAATTTCTGGGTGTTAGCTAGAAATGGTAACAATACCATCAGGCATGTCTGAGACAGTTGCAGGCAAAATTATCCATATCTGGCAGAGATACTTGTATTAATTTCTGACCACTGACAACCCTTTCCTTTCTGATTTTTAATGTATACTGTACAAATTGGGTGTTGGAACTTGCCAAAAAATTTTACAAAAAATTTCATCATCAAATTCCACTTTTTAGTACTAATATCAAAATCAACATTTATTTGGGTTTGAAAAAAATGTACACAAATTGTATATAAAAGCAAACATAACAATCATATTCACACAATATCTCAGGATTTAGAAATTCGCAGAAGTATAATAAACATGATAATTCTTCTCAAATCATTTACACCTGTTGATAGCACTATATATTCCAGTAATCTGTTCCGTAGTCCTACCACTATATTGCTAAAAAACAATTTACCCATATTCAATCCACTTTTATTTACTTCTATCAAATAATGTGTTGCCTCTTAGACAGTGAAAATACATCAGGGTTTAGTAATTGTAAACGACCCATAATCTTGAACATTTCTCCTATTTTTAATGATGTAAACCCCAACTCCTTTCACCTTTCCTTATTACTCATACTTTTTAATTCTGGTATTAACTTGGACTTTTTCTAGATGATTCGTGCAGAGTCACCTTTTAAAAAGCCCAGAGGCCACTCAAAGTATGGGGTAAAAGTAATTTCAGGTTCGCAAGATATTTATTGGCTCTGCATTTGAAAAAATGGATATCATACCCAACAGGAAAGCACTCTTGGAGAAGTTTGTTCCACAAAATGGCCTTTCAGGGAGAAAAGGCTGTTTGAGTGGAAATTGCAACGGGTACGTTGAATGGTCAGAAAGTGTGGATAAGATTCACTAGAGATAGCAGGCCTGCACTCAGTTACCTTTACAGATTATTTTGATTGGGTAACATAATAATTCCATAAAAACATTTCTTGATAAATTAGCAATAACCATAAATTAGTTTTGCACCAAAGCCAACACTGAGCAAGAGAAGGATATTATAGATTCTTCTGGGCAGTTATTATAAGTTTTCTACCTGAATAAAGATAGATATTTAATGATCAACCTTTTGAATTAGCATTATATTCACTATTTCTATTCACATGCTAAATGTCATGAAGGACAAGACTGGCTGCTGCAGGGTCAAACTCCACTCCAACCTCTATTCTTGCAGAAAATGATAACTGCTACTTCAGTATTAGATATATGATAGGCCAAAAATTATATAAGATATATTTTTTTAGTAGAAACATATTTATTTATAAGGATAAAATAAGCCATGGTGTATTCGTCAGATAAATTTTTGTTAATATCCAAGACTAGTCAATTTAATTAAATCAGTAAGACAGCCTCCTGCCAATCAGTTGGTCATGAGTTCAAGTAATAGTAGGTGATGTGAATTCCACAAATTGGATTACTTTGATTTTGATGAGTACTTTAAAGGATTTACTGGGTTACTATACGCAAAGCATGCAAGTTTCGACGCATTGGTAAATAAATCATACTCATGACATCACTGGCACACAAGCAACCCCGAAGAGCATATGCAAAACTGTGGCCAGCAAAATATAAGATGGCGTGACAAACTAGACAAGTTCAGAAAGTATTGGTTCCATGACACCCATGAGAGGGGAGTCTGACAAATCCTAGGGAAAGTCTACGTTTAAATACAGATGCTAAAACGTTGATGATGACGATGATGATGATTCCAGGGATTTGTTCACCAGACCCCTAAAACCTTTATAATAAACTTATAAATAATTTGCACTGCAGTAATTACATTCTAAACCATGCATAAATACGAATGAACATATAAGGAATGGAATAAATGTATGAATAATATTAGGATTCACCAAATATCCATACATCTGCCGGTCTGCAAACGTGTGCGTAGATACTAGATATAAATCTAGATAATTATCAATGAAATACAGATGATTCTGGATAGTTGTATGAAATTCCACGGTTTCTTTTCCCACAAACTGAAAATACTTGCAGGGTGGGTGGGTTGTTGGGCAATCTGGACCTTTCCCTAAGTGAAATATTGTTTTAAGAGTCCTTTGCTACGAGAGGTAGTACTGCACATAAATTTACAAATACATGAAAACATTTTGCAAAATTCTATTCTTAATCATCAATTTTTTCCCGACCCCACAAAATATTCAATTTATTAGTGCAGAACGATGACAAAATCTAAGCATTACGACTGTGGACAGCAATGAGAAACCAAAATCTTACCGATACCATCAGTGCTGAAGTAACTGCATAATAAATCCTACCTACACAGGATATGTAAATTAAAATGAGGGCATTTGTGGGCATACATAGGTGTGCATATGTATGTGTGTGAATTTTTTCTCTAATCTTTGATACATTTCAAATTTTGAATTTTTTTCAATTTTGGAATGGTTTATATATATATATATATATATATATATATATATATATATATATATATATACATACATACATACATACATACATACATATACAGTATATGTGGTACAAATCAGGCTACCAGTATAACATAATATAATAATATACCAAAAATATAAAGCCACTTTATATATATATATATATATATATATATATATATATATATATATATATATATGATATAATAACATTTTTAATTATGAACAGAAAGTAAAAACTCTTACTATAAATAAAGATGTCAAAATTAAAATTCTGAGAAGGTGAGTGCCAGGCAAAGCAGTTATATGATAAAAATCTTGGCCACATATTGACAGGTAAACTTGAGATTGTAAAAACTCTAAATTAAGAAAACTACTCACAAAAGGTCCAAATTATATAGAACCGAAGTGTTAAAATCATAGGAAATGTTTAAATGAGATTAAAAAAACATCAGATATTTTTTATCTATGTCAAATAAATATTGATTAATAGAATCTGTGTTCGATCGATGGAAAGAAAAAGTACTCAGATTTGTAAATGAAAAATCTAATTGATAAAAAGCTTTAGGCACCCTTAAAAGATGTGTCCAGTGCATAAAAATTTTCAAGTATTAGCAGATCTCTTGGAATTTCAAAATGAATTTGTTATAGTCACGATTGATAAAGTGGCAAATAATATAGCATTTATACGTGAAAAATATTAGCAAAGGACATAGTCTGAGGTAGATTTAATAGGAACACCATCATCCACGTATAAAGTATCTACTTGTGAACCAGATAATACTATATTTAATAACATCATATATGTGAAAAGTTAGAACTTGAAATAGATGAAAAAATACAGAAGTTACCAATTATGCACTGGATACCTAAAATGCATGAAAATCCAATAGGTGCGTGTTTTATTTTAGCCTCTAGAGATTGTAGTACTAAACCTTTCAGTCAATCTGTTTCTAAAGCTTTTAACTTAATATACAATAAAATGCAGAAACTTCATTAAAAAAAGGCAGATCCTATAGTAATTTAAATCTCTTTTGAGTCGTAAATAACTCCATGTCTGTTAAAGAAAAATTAGATATTATGAATACCTGTAAAGGGGCTAAATCTATCTCAACCTACGATTCTAGCACTCTTTACATAGAAAATTCCTCATGAAGATCTTATAAAAGAATTGAATGAAATAATTAGGCATTTACAGGAGGAAATAGTGAATATACTGGGTTTACAAACTCTCAAGCTTTCTAGTGTGAAACAGAAAAAAGGCAAGACTTACTTTACATGCTCTACCCGTAAAGCACTTGTTAGTTATCTTATCAGGGAGTGTTACTTTAAAATAAGTAATAAAATATTTCACCAGATCATAAGTGTCCATATGAGTGCCCAATTGGACAAATCTGTATTTACATAAACATGAATACGTATTCATGTCATCTTTAATTAGAACTAATATGAAGCGAGCTCATTCATTTTCAAGTTGCATCCATTTTATTGATAACTCATGTTTTCTAATGATGGAGGAGAATTTAGAGAATCACATAGTAATATATACCCTAAGGATCTTGGAAAAATTGACAAATTCTTCAGTTGATTATGTTGGTAGAGAATCAACTGGAAGAAGTTTTTGAAATTGAAATCGTGCATGCTTCCATCGCTCCAAGTTCATAACAAAAAACTAATTTGTATTTTGGATTAAAAAAACTTGTTGGAAACCGTCAACCAAAACTATCAACATAGGTTTCTTCAGTTTATATGTTGGTCTGGCTGGCTATTAAACCACGTGTACGGGCCACACCAATGGAACTAGAAGGCTGAAAATTTAAACATTTACTCCTTATCATATCTAGGAAGGAAGTTGTTATTTTTATTTTAGAAAATTCCCCCATAATAGATTTTTAATGGGTGGTTCAATTTACATTGTAAGTTTATGCTAAATTGGTCCAACAGTTTGTTTGTCAGCATTCACATTTGGTTTTTTTTTCAATTTTGACTTTTTTTTCTGTGATTTCTACCCAACTAAAGGCAAGAGAAGTGACTTCTTCATTCGTCACCCTTTGTCCATTTTTTTAACAGATCACCCCTAACATTGCATGCTGCCAAAAGACTTGGTGGCATGATGGTTTCTATTGAGTGACTACCCAAACTTATAAAGTCATATTATGTTCAGTCTTGTTATTTATCACATCCAATACACTCAAAATACTTCTGTAGTAGAAAAATCTTGATTCCTTTACAGCTGGTACCTTCGTTCAAAAGATTTTTGTTCAAAAGAAATCTTATGATTTAATTACATTTTATCAGTATCATAAAGAAAAGAAAAAATCTCAATACAGTTCAGATTCTAAAATGAAATAAAGAAACTCTATAAAAAAAAAAAGTTAAAGACACTAAAGATAGAGTTATTCTGAAAGGAGTCCTGCACTGTTGGTCTTCCCAAATTCCCTATCGGCAAGTTTTTCCTATCAGAACTGGACCTGAGCTGTACTTAGAATTTTTTTCCCCTCCCTCAACAAACAGGGGGAAACGTCAATAAATTTTTGGCTCCAAATTCCAAATGGAGACACTGGCAGATTAAGAGCTTACATTTCTATCGTTCAGCAACCTATAAATGCATACTGTAATCTTAACCAATTGAACTGAAGCCATTTTTATTTACCAGAAGAGAATTGGTCGGCTTTTGGTGGTTCCAAGTGATCAGAGTATTCAACTACAAACTATGAGGTTTAGGAATTGGAACCAAATAACTTGGGACTAAAACTCAACAGAGGAAAAAAAACATCAAGTTTTCCAAATCAGGAAAACTAGGATTCTTTTGCAATGGATAGCAACAAAGAGATGATGGAGACAGAAAGTCAATGGTTTAATGTCTAGGCACTGGCCATAGATGCACATCAGCTACAACTCACTTTATAGTTACTAATCTTCAAGATTGCAATATTTCCTGCCAAATAATTCCAACTTTGGCACAAAAAGGGAGGGAGGATGTTTACTTATTTTTAGGATAGTGAAAGAGAGAGAAAGAGTGAGTGGGGGAGAATTTTTATTTTTAGGACAGAGTGAGAGGAGGGAAGAGAGAGAGAGGATGTCTATTTTCTTTTTTACAATAGAATGAAAGAAAAGAGAGAGAGAGAGAGAATGTTTATTCCTTTCCACGATAGTGTGGAAGAAAAGGAAAAAGAGAGGGGGAGGATGTTTATTTCTTCCTCTCTCTTAAACCTCTGGCTAGGATAGCTTATTGGCTAAGACGGCTGGGATGGAAAGTAGTATTCCCCTGTATATCATACCACAAAGTTCATGGCTTTTAGTAAGCCTACATGTTGCAATGACAACCAGTGTTCATCTGAATATTTCTCGTCAAATATCTCTTGGTTTTATTCCATTTGGTTGTTCCACAAGAAATGTTAAAAGTGAAACATTTACTAGCGCAATTGAATTTTTTCAAAAATTCAACGTAAACACAGATATAATTCCCTATGATGTGAGTTTTAAAAGCCCTGAACAGCAATGGTGTCTACACAAGAAGTTAGATAAATTTTCAAGTACGATTTCAAATTAGCACATATTGCTGCTCAAGCAGCTGATATCAACTAAGCATTTGGAGTGAACACAATTACAGTGCAAACTGCTCAGCATTGGTTCAATAGGGTTAGATCTGGAAACATGGATTTCAATAATAAAATCTTAAAGAGGTCCAAACAGGTTCTTAATGTTGTAGAAATATTGATTGATAGCAGAGGCCAATGACCCAGGAAAAACTGTTTGAGATTCTAGGAACTCTACAACAACAGCAGTTATCTCATCTCAAGGCAATAGGAAAGGCTTAAAAGTTAGGAAAATGGGTTCCACATGAAGTGAATGAAATCCTTCGTGACACTGCTGACCCCACACCTCTCAGTTGACTGTGCCTCAGCATAGATATTGGGATATGGAGTTTTGCAAAATCTGCCATATTCACCTGACATTTCTCAAACAGATTAATCTTTTAAAGCATTTTGAATTTCATACCAGTAATAAAAAGTTCAATGATAGAAAAGCAATAATTTATGCTTTTACTGAATCTATGAAACCAAAAGATTTTTTATAGAGATGGCATATCATCATGAGAGGATTGTTGGCAAAAGGTTATTGCTTCAAAGAGGTCATATTTTTATTAAAGATCTATCATTTTTGTGGTTTGTATCATCTTTCATCTTAATATTCAAAAAACATTTCATATACAACAATTTATTGAATAGAATAATGAGCTATCTTTACCCTACAAATTGTCAACAAAACTTGAGTTGGATGATCACAAATTTAAAAAAAAAAATGCCAACTTGTAGGCTTGCATTATATGCCAGATAATCCAGCTGTAAATAAACTCTCAAGTCTTAAAGAAAGAGGTCTATAACCTATGGAACTGAAACATGGAACCTAACGAAAAGATTGCCCTTCAAACTGAGAACCATGCAATACGCACAGGGAAGAATCAAGCTCAACATACCTCAGCTCACAAGGCAGCACAATATATCAGAGGAAAACATGAGTCAGAGGTATTGTAGAATCCATTAGGAAACTCAAATGGCAATCACAATGCTGGACATCATAACTCATAACATGAATCCCAAGAGATCATGTGCGAAACCGTGACTGGAAAATTTAAATTGGCATGACAAACTAGACAGGTTTTGAAAGAATAGGCTCCACAACGCCCGTGATAGCGAAATCTGGCAAATCCTGGGGAAGGTCTATGTTCAACAATGGATACTTAAAGGCTGATGATGATGATGATGATGATGATGATGATGATATTAGACTGGACTATTATTCAAGAGTCAAAAGAGAATGAATAGGGAATAAGGGACCATTACTTTCCCTCACATCCCATATCTAATTTGAGCAAACGTGGAAGAGTTACTAACAGAGACTAATATATATATACTAAGGAATCAATTCAGCATGAACTTACATTGCTTGCAAATCGAACCCCTACTAAAAACCTATCCAAGGGTTGAATTTTCAAAAAACAGACATGAATTTTTTTTCAAGACATAATAAAAAGTCAATGTTGAAAGTTCCAGCCTTATAGCTCCATTGGTGTAGTCTGTATGCAAGATACATACATAGCTAGTCAGATCAACTTGAAAACTTGAGAAATGTATGTAGATGGTTGACAGTTTCTAATTTGCATGCATACATTCATGCACATATACATACATACGCATATGTACATACATACACACATATATATATGTATATGTACATATACACATAAATATAAACATACATACATACACACACACACACACATATATATATGTATATGTACATATACACATAAATATAAACATACATACATACACACACACACATGTATATATGTATATGTACATATACACATAAATATAAACATACATTCATACACACACATATATATATGTATATATACATACATACATATATATATGTATATATACATACATACATACATATATGTATATATACATACATACATACATATATGTATATATACATACATACATACATATATATATATATATATATATGCATACAGTGCCTGTCACTATTATTGCCACCTTGACTTTTTTCTACAACCAGTACAATATCTTCAGAAATAAATGGAAATCTACCAAAATTGTCGATTGCACAACATAATTCAACAAAAATGTACATGAATTGAAAAAATAATTTTTCTTTGTTAAATCATTTTTGACATCCTATTAAAATATTTTGATGATACAAATTTGGGAGATTCCCATTCATTTCTGTAGATATTGTACAAGCAGTACAAAAGATTCAAGAATGCCAATAATCATGACTGGCACTGCACACACATATATATATATATATATATATATATATATATATATATATATATATATAAAAAGCACACAGAAAAATAGATATAGAAGTAAACACCATGCCTGGAAGAAGAATGAAACCAATGAGTTTCTTTGTGAGAAGAAAGCCTTCTTAAAGAAGGAGGAGTCTAAAGCGTCACCCATCTCAGCTTGTGACAATCGTTTCAGATAACGAGCAGTAAAATAGACGAATGAGGGGGTAGTAAAACTAGGAGAAAATTTCAACAGGTGAGGATTTTTTCGGAACACCAACTTTTACCTACCAATAACAAATCTCCATAGAGGATTGCCCAGGGGAGAAGGCAATCAGAAAGCCAAAAGACTCCAATAACGGCGCTGCCAATTCGATCAAGATTCCCCGATCTAACATTCTTTTTTCCCTTTTTTGTTTCCTTACTCGTAATTTCACTCACTGGTCCAACAACTAACAAGAAAGTAGATTCAATTACTGCTTTTATCAGTTTTGCGTCGTTAATATCAAATATTCAAGAAAATTAGAGTGCAAACAGCCCTTATCGTTGGCAGGCTTTGTCTAATTGTGTCCCTAAGAAGCTTAGAGTTTTCCTTCAAGTAATAATCAGTGATTTACTTTCAGATAAGTATTCCGACTTTTTGCATTTCCTTTTAACAATTACATCTGATAATTGGGATTTAGATAAAACCTCGTCACATATGAATATTAGTTTATTATATATGCACGTTTTACAACTGTAAATACCCGTATTGTGTAACAAAGAAACGGATATATGATCTGACTGAATGATTATGAATTGTATTATTCTATATAGAAACTCTTATTTGGAATGATCACCCATTTATGTGTGTTGAATGTACCATTCGGCCAAGACAACATAAACAGAAAAAACAATCAAAGAAAATGGTGCTGCTGCAGGAATTGAAACTGCGACCAATAGGGTAGCTGCTTCAAAATAGCGTAGCTCTTAATATGAGCTAAACAGCCACCTGTAAGGCAAAGGGGAGCATGAGTTTAGGAGTCAAGCAAGTTCAGTAGATGAGGAAATATTTTTGAGAAATAAAATGAAATTGAGCATTTCTGAAGATCTGCTCAGATAATGTCATGGTTAGCATGCCTGCCTTGCATGCAGAAGGTTCCGGGTTCAATTCCTGGTATGTACATGGAAAACTCTTGATTAGGACAAATTTCTCGGTACAATCAGCGATAAATTGAGTACATTCTAAGCTGTGTAATTAGGATGGAGGTATTCCTTTGGTGGACTTACATCCTACCAAGGGTGGGTGGCCGTAGGTATAAAGTCCTGGTCTTGACCAGACTTGAGACTTGCAATGATCACCAAGCTGATACATGCAACAGAAACTGGAACTTTGAAATTGACCATCATACTTCATTGGGGGGGTCATCTCTCCAGAGACATGACACTTTATTTCTGAAGAGAACATAAGGAAAAGAAAGCAAATAGGTCTGGTTAGTCATTCAATTGTCACATGACCAATGTCTTTTAGCTACATGCCATGTTGGGATGATCAATTGAAAAATTGGAAATGAATAAACATACATAGTAAATTGAACCCCTAATAAAACCTATTCCAGCAAGTAGTCTTTTTTTTTTAAAAAAGGGTTTTCTAGACATAATAAGGAGTAAATTTTTGAATTTTCAGTCGTCTATAGGCGTGCCCTATATGTATGATACATAAACAGTTAGACAGGCAAACAAACTTTAAAACTGAAGAAACCCAAGTTAAAAGTTTTGGTTTGATCGTTCCTAAAACACTGTATGAGATTCATCGAAAAAAAGAGTTTGTTCCAAATGATTGATTCAAACAATATAGTTTGAAATTATTTTTTTTTAGTCAAAATTCAAGAAATTAAAGGCCCAAGCAGGAGCAAGCACCTATGGGGAAGTCGTTTTGTTAAAATCATCCGTAAGTAGAAATAACAAGATGATGATGTTTATTTGGAACCGTAAAATTCTGTTGGCAACACACACAGCCGAAAGAGAATTAGAAATAACACAAAAGAGAAGAACATTTAATCATTGTGTATGGTTTAGTCGGACTATTATCCACATCTATATGCTGAATTATTCATGACGTTTCGGCCAAGTACCCTCTGGCCTTCTCTGCCTATCCTTTGTTCTGAATTTCTTTTTGCAAAATATGAGCATACATTCCTGGAAGTGATTCCACATACCAGAACAAAGAACATCCGAAGAAAGCCAGAGGGTACGTGGCTGAAGCGTTGTGAATACATAAGAGAGAAACTGACAGAGAAAAACTGAGACCGAGTGAAAAGAAGAGACAGAGAGAATAGGAAAGATAGACAGAGAAAGGAAGTATGAGACAAAAAAAGAAAGAGGAAGAGTGAGACAGAGAAAGAAAGAGTGAGATGGAAAGAGAAAAAGAAAGAAAGAAAGATTGTGCAGAAAAAGACAGAGAAAGAAAGAATGTGACCAAAAAAGACAGAGAAAGAAAGAATGTGACCAAAAAAGACAGAGAAAGAAAGAATGTGACCAAAAAAGACAGAGAAAGAAAGAATGTGACCAAAAAAGACAGAGAAAGAAAGAATGTGACCAAAAAAGACAGAGAAAGAAAAGAATGTGACCAAAAAAGACAGAGAAAGAAAAGAATGTGACCAAAAAAGACTGAGAAAGAAAAGAATGTGACCAAAAAAGACTGAGAAAGAAAGAATGTGACCAAAAAAGACAGAGAAAGAAAGAATGTGACCAAAAAAGACAGAGAAAGAAAAGAATGTGACCAAAAAAGACAGAGAAAGAAAAGAGAACAATTCATTGAGATGTTTTTCATTGCTAAGGGAGGGAGAAAAGAAAGCCTTTTAACCCTTGCTTCTTTTTTTTGCACACCGAGTGCTAATGACAAACTTTCGTTCAAAAATGTGATAATTTTTTTTAATGATGCTACAACAAACGCATAGTTAATGTTACCATAAAGCAATTACAAACCATCAGATTGAACAAGGAAAGCAACTCTTGCAGTTGAACAAGGATTTGTGCATCAATAAAACTAAGAAGGAAAACAATTGGTCAGAGGATTTTAAAAGAGTTAACCCATGCCATTAGTTTGGAAACATTCAAGAAATCCTGTCAGGTATCATCTAATTTTCCTGAGATACGAGATTCAAAAGACAAAGAGAGAGAGGGCGGGGGACAAAGAAAGAAAAGAATGGTCAAGAGAAAGAAGACAATCGGAAGGTGGAGAAAGAAAACCGAAGAAAGACAGGCAAAGACAAAAGTGGTGGGTGCTAAATAGAGTCAGCCTTATACTCCAGGTGCAACTTCATATGAGAAAGAAATAGGATAGAACTCATCAGCAATATAAACAAAGGAGCAATATGGCGCCTGTGTCCATTTCCCATGAAACCCAATGCTACAGGCAGAGAACCACAAAGCACACAGAGAGCACATACCTCTGCTAACTCTGTATACCACATATCGGAAACCATTGTACCGCAGACCAGATATGGCCTGCGGAAACATTTTTGATGGCCGGTAGCCAATTCAGGCATTTTTCTTCAAAAGTCAATTTTATAATTTATATTGCAATTTATAACAACTGTTTTGGCCTCACTAATCAATAATATAATAATTATAACTCATATGTTTGTCTGATATAGAAATTAAGTATGCTTTCTGCAATACAATCAACATTCTTGAAGAGTGTTGCCCAAATAAAGATGTAAAATGTCTCATGTTGCCCACTAGATCAAAAAGGTTGCCATGGCCAGCCATACACTAACCGAAAATTGAATGAAAATTAGTTCATATATGGCTATGATGCATGAGAAGTAACTGGGTTTCGATTTTCCATAATTCGGCTTACAGCCTCAACAGGTTATTGTTACTTCTCACGTCCTAAATTGAAGATAATGGTAATCCTTGGTCTCACAAATGTAAAATACGGTAGTTAAACACAGCATTCAAAAGCTATCTAAAGTCATAAGAAGGCTCAAAAGAGTAAAACTATACAAAGTATTGATCAGATATTAACACAGTAATGAAGTTAAAAGCCATTAATTTGTTCTTTATCAGACACCCAGCCTGTTGGAAATATCTGGATGCACGTCAAAAAGAAATTACGACAGTTTGGCACGCCAGCTGCACAGTCTCCATTGTACCTAAACAAATTCATGTTGTGCCACATTCTGATTGAGAACAAATTAATAGCTTTCAAAGCCTTTGTATACTGTGCCTAACTACTATATTTTACATCCATTGGACCAAAGATTACCATTACCTGTGATTCACGATGTAAAGATTACCATGAACCGTCTTAATATATGAAATGATATCTCTTGATCGAGAATAATCCCTGAATCTGCCCCCAAATTTAATTTTCCCCATCACACACTCTTTCATGAAATTTCATTGAAACATTGAGGATATTGTGTGCATGGACAATCAAGTAAATACATATGGGAGATGATGAAAAAATATCTCTCGATCAGGAAGAAATTCCTTGATATGCCCTAAACTGTAATCAATTATTCCAAGTCCAATGGCACACCTTTCGTTGAAATTTCTTTGAAATCCATTGGGAACTTTTGTGTGGACAAACACACAGACAAACATGAGTGATTATATATACATTTTTCCAACTTAGATGTGGACAGACATGAAATTTTGGCAATATATGCTGTAGATATATAACTGTAACATGGGGGGGGGAGGTAAGTGGGGATGGATCCACCCCAAAATTTAATCACTTCTCTTGTAACATATAGTACACCGTGTAGAAATTCATTGTAATTCATTGATAACTTTTAGAGATATTGTGCCACTATTATGTGGAGTGGACATATAACTCCGGCAGGATTTATAGAGAGCTTCTGAAGATATTGTGTGCTTGGACAATCACAGTATACCCATACAATTAGTTTGAAAATGTTGAAAAAATTCTGTCAGGTATTGCTCCAGTTTTCCTGTGATATACAATGAAGAGAGAAAGAGAGAGAGAGAGAAAGGGAACTAAGGAAGAAAAGAGTTGATGAGAGAAAGAAGAAAATACAAAGCTAGAGGAAGAGAAAACCAAACTGAGGAAAGACAGTTTGAGACAAAGAAAAGTGCATGGATCCATCCCAAAATTTAATCACTTCTTTCATAGCCTATTGTTCATGCTTCCTCAATGCATATATATATATGTACGAGAAAAAAAAAAAAAAAAAAAACAATATCTTTCAATCAGAAAATCATTCCAGGACCTCCTCACCTCAATGCCCACCCTTCCAAAAAAAAAGTGCACTGTAGTTAATTGAGCACTTTTGGAGATATCAGGAGGACAGAACGACAAAAAGATGTGACTGAATACAAACACCTCTCCAACTTCATTGACAGGGGTAATGGAGGGTGGGATTAAAGCAGCCAGCGATGACACCTTCGTGTGTGTAGATTACTTGTCAACCAGAAGGAACAAAATAGTTAAGGCAAGGGAAGAACGAGAAGGGGTTGCGTTGCCGATACAAAGCTAAAAGCAAGAAGTACAAGAAGGAAAAAAAACTTATTTGACAATCTGATTCTTTCAGAAAATGAGCAACACGATTAGATTATATGTGTTTGCATATATATCATGTATATCTTAATTAAATTATACATAAATATACATGATTAAATCAAATTATATATATATACATATATATATATATATATATATATATATATATATATATATATATATATATATATATATAGCCATGTGTGTATGCGTATGTTTCCTCTAGTGGTACATGTGTTTCAGTAACAAAATAATTTTACCTAACTGCATTCAATTCTTGGCATTCATTTAAAGATACCATTACAAAGAACATAAAGGGGACAATTTGGGAGAAAGAAAATAGAAAAGAAAGAGATAACATTTGTATTGATTCACAGGAAATTGAGAAAATGAGGGGACGGGAATGAGAGGGGGGGTGCAAATTGGAAAAAATTATCTCAGGTACAGAAGGGTTTGAAAAGATACAAATAAATAGACGTGTGAACAGGCTCCAATGGTTAGATCAATAGATAGATAGATAGATAGATAGATAGATAGATAGATACATACATACATACATACATACATACATACATACATACAAATAAACCAAGGAAAAATGACTGGTGTAAATAATGCTGATAGATAGATAGATTATGTCCAGAGATAGAGATATCATACCTCAGTTCTTGTTATCGTACCTAGGCCTTCAGAAAGGCGTAGATGCATAAATGATATATATAGAGAGGCACAAGGCCAACGATATCGGGCAACAAGTAGTGAGCGATTTCCAAAAATATGACTTGTAAAATTAACTCATTAGCCACTAAACAATGATATGAAAAAATGAGTTGAGAAAGAGAGACAAATCAAGAAATCACTGAGGAAGAGACAGAGAGAGGAAACCTTGGTTGAACAAGCGAATTATTTTTTTTAAATTTAAAAAATCCCAACAAATACCAGTGTCTTCCTCATTTAGACTTTCTATCTGACAAACCTGTAGGCTACAAGACAACAGTGATTCCCAAGGGGAAACATCATTACATTTCACCTCCTTCCCTCCTAAGTCTCCTCCACACATAATAAGGAAGAACGCTTCAGGACGTAATAATTTATTAATACCTATCTCTTCCCGAAGATCCAATCTGTTAACTTGTGTTTTACAACCTCAAAATTCAACAATGTCCAGCTCGCCACATTATATACAGTGTTCTACAGAACTATTAACTCAAGCAGAAATCTTGGATAATTTCATTATTATCTAGAATAACTTCATTAGCGTTTGTGATTATAAGGTTGATCATCTTATAAACACTGTCCAACAGTGAAAAGTTGAGCAATGATCATGAGTTGATTATTTTTAATGGAATTTTAATTATTGAAAGATTTTCATTGTGACTAAACTTTAAACTCATGGACAATTGATGTGAAAGGCTTCAAATTTCAATCTAGCCTCTGTTGTTGTTAAAAACAGTATCAAGTCAACACAGTATTGAACAGAGACCAAAGCTGTCCAATTTTGAACTCGGTAAAATTTTGAATAGTTAATTTAATCTTTTTTTGAAAGATTCCATTATGGTAACTATGTGCATAACTTATGTTCAGGCCAAATGCCAGTTTAGATCAGAGATATCAATCTGTATTGTTTGTGGATCATTTTCAAAGCTGGACTCCTCATTCGCTATCCGATAAAGTCTTGCAAACAAAAGTGTGCCTTGTAAATGGATCATTTTTAGAGCTGGACGCTGCAATCTTTTCCAGCACCTGAACCCCAACTTCTTAATTTTTCATCAGATGGTCCCCTAGTGAACTTAAAGCTCTGTTTCTACCTCCAGATGAGCGATGGACTGATTGAAGTTTTCCTGTAGTGCTCTGATAACTGCCCCCTCTTCATCACGATCTGATATCTTCTTGGGTCTACCATGTCTGCTTTTGGCTCCATAACCATCTGGATCAAACACAAAAAACATTTCACAACTGTCTGACTTTGATTGATTTGCTTAGCAATTGCACATTGGAATAAACAGCGGCAGAGCCAGGTCAAAAATTTCAGGGTTGGGAGGCAGGTAGTGTAGCCAACTCAAAAAATTTTCTACACTCCAAAAAGCAACAAAAAATGTCAAAATGCACTGAAAAAACAGAGTTAATTTTTGATAATCTAGCCATGTAAGACCATTTAAGTGGCTAAAAATGGCGAGATTATCAAAAATTTATAAAAGAAATGGGGCTAAGTTGCACTGAAAAAGGTGCTGCACATTGGATTTTTGCACAGACAAAACAAGAAAGATGTTAAATTTAGCGTTAAAAGTACTGAATTGGAAATACTGGTTTGCAACACATGTATCAAAGTTTTGTCAAAATGTAACCTTCTGGTGAGGTGTCATGATTTTCAAAAACTTTTATATTCAATTCTACCTCCCTAACTAAATATCTTCACCTTACTCCAACCCCCATACCCACAGTTTTCTCTTCATTTTTGCATGAATTACTTTTCGTCATGAAGAAGTTGAGAAGAGGCGGTCTGGACCCTACAATTAGATTAGAGTTTGCTTGAGTTATTACCATTAGATTACACTGATGTCTTATCTCATGAATAAGTATCATTAACTCAACCAGATCCTCATAAGATAATACACATTATTTAATATACAAGAATATTGCATGATATTAAGCCATGCTTTTTATCCTTATACAATGAGTAATACTATAATAACTGTACAGTTATGCATTAGATTACTTTTTAATATGCTATATGGAATTTCCTGAGAGGCATATTTTATATTTCATTGCATGTAATGAAACAATAACTTAATAACAGGCATTGGCAAGACATTTTCAATAAAGAAAAAAAAACACAGCTATTGATAATGATATTATAGCAGCTATTTCCAGTGTTGCCAATATTATGTTGACGTAATCCTGACGGGTCGATTGTTACATAAATTTGCATCATTGTTTTCTCTGAGGTCGCAAAAAGAAACCAAGAACATCTGGTTACTAGAACCATAACTCCAGTTCACTAATGTGTCACTCATAGACTAACTTCACTCACACTCCAGTTTACAATGGTTTCAACTTCCACTAGGAAGTACTCTCACAATGAGACTTGAGGCTAAAAAGAAACTTGAAGATCAAGGCGAGACTTGGAATAAGAGTAAGTATGAAATGACGTCAGAGCAGTAATGAGAATACCCAACAATTGGGAAGCCAGATTTTGTTGTGGATATGGATAGATTCAGAATTAATTTCAGAATCCACTTTTTTTTTCCAATTTAGTTTTTATTAATGTTCCCTTAGCTGAGTCTGGAATAAGGCTACACATGTAGGGCACCCAGTGAGTAAGGAACTAACTACAAAGCAGTAATGGTCTGCTTGACCAGATAAACACATTAACCATTACTCAATAACAAGGAGCCCTATTTACAAAGTTTAGTTTAGAACGACACAACACCAAAACTGAAGTGTACCCAGAGAGGATTAAACTCACTACACAGTAATAATAGTCTTCAGTAATAGCTCGTTAACCATAACATCATGGCAAAGCATCCTATTTATTGTTTAATTTAGACTGACCCAAGGGCATATCTGGGGGACAATCAGTAAGGATCAAACTCACTACACTATATCAGTTGTCTGCTAGACTAGCTCGTTACCCATTACAACATGATGAAGTGCTCTATTTACTAAGCTTAACTTGGTCTGGCACAGGACCATACCTATGGGCCAACCAGTGTGAATAAATCTCACTACTGTGTGGTAATAGTCTGCTGGACTAACTTGTTAACCATTACACCACAACAAGATGCTCAATGTAAATTTTATAACAATCATTAATCATAGCAGTTTATTCAATAAAAGTAACTTGATCATAATAAAAGTAAATCAGTAGGCAAGTAAGGTCAGGATCACCGGAGCATTGACTTTTTAATCAAAATAACAGACATAACAAAATTTTATTCGTTTGTATGGCTTATTACATGGGAACAGGTGTACCAAGATCTTTTTTTTATTGAAAAAAAAAAAAAAAAAGAGAATACATCAGCTTAAGAGAAAGCAGGAAGTTAATAAAACAACTGCGTATTTAACAGGCACTCATCTAACCAAGCAAGGAAAATCAGAAATTATTTTTTTGTTTTTTTTTTCAATTTGAACCCATTGATTTTATAGGGGAGACCGGGGCACAATGAGACATTGAGTAAAGTGGGACAACCCAGTTTTACCCAAAATTGTCAGCTGGAAAGTGCTTCCATCTCCTATACAAATGTACTATTATACAGCCCCTCTCTAATCAATGTGACTGAAAAGCTGAATTGATAAAAGTTTACCATTTTTTGGTCGTTCATTTTGCTCCAGAGTAAAATTTCCCTCTCAGGTATTGAGCCCCATGTACAGTTAATTAGAAGGATCCGGGTAGAAAAACCTTGATTTGCAATAGGACTATAGGCTATTGTACTAAGATATCAGTTTTTGGCATGCATTAAGACATACAACAATGATGTTTGTATAAAAATGTTGTGTAGCAAAATGAGACAGAGTGTCAGCAGGGATAAATTCTGTTTATGTAGGTTATGAACCATTCCATTCATCATACCAACATCTCAAAAAAGAATCCTTCATTATTCATTCTTGACAACAATGAAAGCCACATTTCTATTTGTGTTATCGATAATGCCAAAGAAAACTAGAGTTATACTTTTGAGCCTACTGTTTCAAAGCCATAATAAGATACAACTTCTTGATGTGTCATTTTTAAAACCCTTCAAGAAATATTGCAGCCAGCCATTTACACCTGGATTCTTCATAATCTTAGAAAGCTCATTATAACAAATGAGATTGTCCATTGTGTTGGTATAGCCCATGAAAAGGCAATGACACCTTCCAACATTCTCTCTGGGTTCAGGAAAACAAGGATTTATCCTAAGGATAAGAATGTGTTTTCTGGGGCAGATTTTCTTAGCTCAGCTTTCACAGATCAACCAGCCCCATCAACCAACAAGAAGACCACCTCCATCATGGAAGGAACAGCTGGACATTCAAATCAATCCCAAGAGCCATGTACCTCAGCTACAATTTGTTCTCCAAAGTATTCAGGGGATTTCCAAAATTCTCAATGAGAAAGGAGAAAGTTCCAGGCAACAGTGTCATAGAGAAGCCCTGCTGTCAAGAATGACTTAAAAAGAGAGACGTAACAAAAAGATCCAGGGAAAAAAAGGAGTTCAAGTCAAGAGGAACCCCCACACAAAAATCGACTCCTTGATGATACATCATTATCAGATCCTAACAGTGACGAGGGAGCCTGTCCTTGATGATAGCAACGATGAGGAATTCCAGGTCTTCAATCCCACGCATTATTTTCTTGGCATTGCCTCCGAGGTTGATTATGTCCTTACAGAGTTTAAGACTGAAAGAAAGGAAACTCAACTACATTGGAAAGGTGTTGAGAAGCTAAGATACTGTCTTAAGGTATCCAGATTAAAAAGACACATTGAGACATCCTACCACTCCTTGGAAAATTGCTCCAAGTTCTACCAGGTTTTGCGTTTCATTATCATTCATAGATTAATATACGACCAATGGAACAGCATATTCTATAATATCATTCGAGGATAGCGTATTCCATCCTCTACTAATTCAGAAGGGTTACAAATTTCATTGTGCCTCAGTCTCCCTTAATTATTTACTTAGTTAAATTAACATGTCTACTACAACTATAATATTGTAAAATCTAGAAACTTGAACCAAAGCAATACTAGAAATCTTCAAGATTGTAAACCAACATGAGTTGAAAGATATGATTCAAAGTCAAGATTTTTAAACAAAAGAACAAATACTACACATTAATCCTTTGCAAGTGCACAAATTTTCACAGCAATAAATGAGCTCAATTTATATGAAAATAGAAATACCCAGGTTTCTAAATCTCTAAAATATATCCAATCACAGGAGTTTGATATACTTTGTGTCATTTGCTTTGAAAATATGCTGACTATCTTCATTTGATCCAGTAATGTTGCTTCCATGCAATTGAGAGAATGGTTCAATTTTACCTTAAAAAAATTTGCAAAAAAAATACAGAACCTAAAATGAAATTCTATTCTTACTAAAATTCAAAATTCTCTAGGGAAAAATGTTTTTTTTTCTATAAAATACTCGACTTATTTACCTAATTACAAGATTTTTTTTTCAATGCAAGTTGCATCATTTAATCCTATTCATACCTTTCCCAAGGGCATTAGTGCAAAGTGAATGTAGACTGTTTGAACTCAGGTAGCCAATTCCATTTCCTGTGCTGCTAAGAGCTTGGCCATTTGCACCTCCACTGATATTTGTTTGGAAATAAATGAATATCTACATACAGTACATGCCTATAATTACAATGTTCTTGGTTTGGTACAAAAAATGACCTCATTTGCAGTTTGGCCAGAAATAGCAGTTTTGACCCTGAAATGAGCCGCAGCAACCTCTAGTATTCTTGGAAGTAAATTATTGACCAATTTCCAGCCCCCAGGATCCAGCTGTTTGGCCGGTTACAAGATACATACAATCAAGAAAACAATCGCCATCATTATATTAATAGCTGGAGATGTATTATGTTAACTGTTTCAACAACAAACCACTTGAAGAAAAACATTCAACATCAGTAATGAATATGCTTTATTCTTGTAAAGTGAGTATAAGCAACTTTTTCTTTTCTAGCATTCCACACGAGACATTTTTCATCTTTAATCAGGCCACATATTCACTTCAAAGATGCTGATTACAGTAAGCGTACTTACTTTCTATTTTAGACAAACATATGAATTACAATTATTATATCATTGATTTTCGAAAACCTAAACTATAGTAATTTTACAACATAAATTATAAAACTGGCTTTCAGTGGAAAATCATATAAGATTCTGAATCAATGACTAGGAAAGGCCACGGGCCATGAAAAAACATTGCTGCAGGCTATTATCTGGCCGCGGGCCTATGGTTGCCCATATATGATGTAAAGTGAATGTAACTTTTATCAGGAGTATATAATTATCATAGAAACAGACACAAGTGGTAAGCGCTTTAAGGCTTAAAGAGATTTATTTTAAACTTTCCTCTATTTTCCCCACTCCTGATTTTCTTCTTTTTTCACAATATTTGAAGTTATTATTTCTTTCTCTTGCTTCTCTCAGAGGTAAATCCAATAAATCTTCACACAAATAATGTGTATACATGTCTAATTTGTATATATATATATATATATATATATATATATATATGTTTGTGTGTATATATATATATATATATATATACACACATATAAATGTATGTGTATGTATATATATATATATATACACACATATATATATACACACATATATATATACATAAATATATATGTGTGTATGAGCCCACACACACCTGTCATTGAGTATATGATTTTCATAAGAGTGATAAAAAGAAATGCACTGATTACTCCTACTCCTAATATTATGCAAAAAAAAAAGAAAAAAAAAACTGTATGGTCTCAGGTTTATCTGTGTTGGATCATGTTTATTTCCATTTTTCAATATAAGAAATTAAATCAGAGAGTAGATCAAATTATTTTTTTTCCATTCATTCATTTTTTTTTCAAAATCATATTTTCTTTCTTTGTTTCCTTCCTTCTTCAAACAGACTTCAAAACAAGTCAAGGAGGAAAAAAAAAATAAAATAAAATAAAATCAAGAAAAAGTCTCAATTGCATCAAAAAAATTTTTCAAAAAGACAGAGATCTCTTCCGACAAGAGATCAATCACTTGAAAAACAAACAGTTGTTAAGAGAAAAAAGTTAGTTTTTCGCTGCAACTCTGTTGAATGATGATGATGATGATGATGATGATGATGATGATGATATCAGACAAAACAAAAAATATTCACTTTGCTTTTTTCCTTTTGTTTTCCAACAACAACAGAGTGAGTTGAATTGTTGAAATAAGAATGCCAATAATGTGAATGTCCGAGAGGGTCAAATCTGTTCCTCTTCCTCACATTCATTACTCGAATTCTGAGTAACCCAGGGAAACAAATGTCCTCACCATTGATTGATCGATTAATAGGTAAATTACATAGGTGTAGACCGGGATAGACAGAAACAGGTAGTGGGTAGATGGATGTGATGATAATGTAGGTATTATAGATTTTACAAGGATTCAAACACCAAAGCTGTGGTATAATCATGTTGAGCCAATCTTTCAAGTGAGAGAGCCTACCTGCCAACCTCAATTGGCTTTTGAAATCTTGGATCTTCAGTCATACCTCGAACACTGCCTAGAGATATACATATATGCAAACAGGGAATGGTGTGAATAATAATCCGATTTCTGTATTTTTTTTTTCTATTTGTTATCATAACACAAGCAAGAAATGCACATCATAGATATTTTTTAAGCACAATGCCATTGAAATACTATAACATGAAAAATAAAGCAATGTCCAGTCCAATTTGCAACTTAATAATAATAATAGTATGGGGTCAGCATTTGCAGTTGCCCCAATAATCTACATTATGATGATCTAATTTCTCAAGGGAGGTAACTCCAGGTATATTGAATGCTAACTATAGAGTAGTTTCCCTTATTTATTTATCTATTTGCACATAATTATAATATGAGGTTGGTGTAAAAATAAATGCTTTTTTTGTTATTTTAAGCTTTGATGCTTACTTTGGAATCAAGTATTATTTAACTATGTCCATGGAATATATCATTTTAAAGCATGAATTTTGAACTATTTATTCAAGCTGAATGTTTTCTTTTCACTATTTATTCTGGTTCATTTGAACCTGTCATATGAAAGATAGAGAAAAAAGCAGTAGAAACTGCTTACAATATCAACCAAGGGTTTAACCAGGGGACCTTCAGTGAACATACAGCTCAATATTGATTCTAAAAATTTCAATACAGATACGAGAGCCTTGAAGATGGGGAGGGTTTTGGATGTCCTTCTTTGATTGACAACATCCAATTGAGCACCATTACGAAGGTGGACCCACGCAAAACCATTTAAAAGCATGAATGTTGTTCTATTTATTTTAGCTGAACATTTGCTTTTGACTATTTATTCTGGTTCATTTGAGGCTGTCATATCAAAGATGGGAAGGATGCAAAATTTGAGCCATTTTATTCTGAAGTTCAAAATGGTATGTAAACTAGCAGAAACAGCATGTAGTATCAGCGAAAAATTTAGCCGAAGGACCGTCAATCAATGTACAGCTCGAAATTAATCCCAAAATTTTGAGATAGAGCCTAGAATATGAAGAGGGTCGTAGATTTCCTTCTTTGATTAACAACACCCAGTTGAGGGCCATAATTGAAATGGAGCCACACAAAACAACTCAAGAGGTTGCAAAGGAAATAATCCCACAGTTAATAGACATTTGCAACAAATTGGAAAAGCAAAAACGTTCAACAAATGGATGCTGCGGGAGCTGAATAAAAATTTTAAAATTCACCATTACTAAGTCTGCCCGGCACTTCTTCTGTTCGACAAAAACGATCTCATTGTACATGATCTCATCGTTGTGACAAGTGATACAGAATGGATTCTGTAGAATAATCGATGATGTTAAACACAGCAGCTAGACAGAGGTAAAACACCAAAACACTTCCCCAAACCAAACTTGCATCAAAAGAAGATTATGGTCACTGTTTGGTAGTCGTCAAGTGGTATCATCCATTACTACTTCTTGAATCCTGGCAAAACCATCACAGCAAAGAAGCATTGCCAGGAAATTGACAAAATGTATTACGTTTACATCCACTATTGGTGAAACCAAAATGACCAATTTGGACAAGCTAGGCTAAAAAAACTCTACCTCACCCAGCTTTCTCACCAAACTTCTCTCCGACCAACTATCACTTTTTCAAGCATTTCAGCCACTTCCGGCAAGGGAAGGTCTTCAACAAACAAGCAGCATTTCAAAATGTGTTCAAAGAATTCATTGATCCCAGGACCCCAGGATTCTATGTTTATGGAATAAATGGATAGTTGGCAAAAATGTATAGATTCTGAAGGTTCTTATTTCATTTAATAACTTTTATTCTAAGCTAAGATATACTGCTCAATAGCTCATGTTGAAAAACCACAATTATTTTTGCACCAACCTAATAATATAAATTCTATAAATGGGAAGGGACTTGATATCGAGCTAAATGGCTGGAGGCGACCTCCAAGTGAGTGCGAATAAATATAGAAATATTAGCCAACTCACCTACACATTGTTTGTTTGTTGTTAAGAATCAAATATTGATTAGTTACAAGTATGTTTTCGGAATGACTATCATCATTTATAGAGAGGTAGACAGTTTCATTTGACCAGATACATCACAAGGCAACATTTTGTAACACACAGTGAAGATCTCACTTTGGTATCAATGGATTGTTCACTCAGTCTTTAACAACTACTTACAAAAGTAGATTGATGATACATATCTGATGAGGGAGATAGATAAACAATAAACATGCTCAAAGATGAACTTAACAATATATTCCAAGTCTGACATCGCAGCTTGGTGAATAATTAGAAGGTAAGTTGTTGAGGTGATTTGATTTTGAGACCGACTTCAGAATATTTCAAAAGAAAGATCAAAACAAAATATGCACCTCGCTCACCAATAGAAGAGCAATCACTGAATTTACTACTACATCCTTTCTAAGCATCATCATGGCCTTCAAAAGCGAGCAACCCAATAAGAATCTGGTTTCACTAAGCCTCACCTATAAGTGGATATTGAGTGGATTTTTTTCTCTCGTAATTCTTCTAAATCCAATAATTCTCTGGTGCCACTTACTACTTTACCAGCTCTTAATAATTTCTCATTCTTGGTATATATTTACAACTTCTGGATCGATAACAACATCCAATCTTAAATGGATGATTGATCTTCCTATATATCTTTGTTGAGGGATGATCACATGATTTTATCTCATAGAGTTTGAGAGGAAACAATGCTCAAAAACACAGAGTACCTCTTATTCTATCTCTAAGACAGGCAGGAGGGACCCTTCCAAGGGTTTTGCGATCCATCAGTATCTTCAGTATCTATACTGGATTTGCTGTTGTTGGACCAGAGTAATCTTTGTTAATCAGAGTTGTATGTATACAACAGTATATCACACCAGTCTTTGGCCAATCTTGTATTATATGCATGTTAAGTGCAATGACATTGGACTCACTTACAGCGTTTCAGTCTTTTGTCACACTGGCAGAGAAGAAGTTTCTCCGGTGACTAACATGCCAGCTCAGTGTGTATTTTTAGTGAGTGATCACAGATGTATGTTACACAACAAGTATGAGAATTCCAATCCTTTCTTAATTTTCTGGTTGGGATCCAATCGAGGAGTATCTGACCCTTCTTGGTCATTTGTGGCCAAAAGGTAAGCAACCATCTTGTTCCAGGGGACTGCATCTCTCCATTGCACTTGAAGGAGTAGCGTCAAGATCAATCCCTGATGCATACCAAATGGTATGTGACGAGAAAACCAAACAATTTTTATCACCACTCACATATGTGCAGCCCTACATTAAACCTGATCTAGTGTCAAATTTGCTCTCATGGGGAGGCTATTATCCATCCTCAAGGAACTGGAAGATTTTTCAACAACAGAAGGTTGTAAAAAAAAATTTCAGGTTAGTCACCCAATAGAAACCATCATGTGACTAACCTCTTTTAGCAGTATGCCACATTGAGGGTGATCAATCAAAAAAAATGGAAAAAGGGCATCAATGAATAAGTTACTTCTCTTACCTTTTGCTGGACAGTGATCGTTAGAAGAGTACAAATTTTCAAAAAAATCAGTGTTAACACTAATGACACAAAGGCACCAAATCAGAATAAGCTAACCTTACGAATTGAAGCACCCACAAAGAATCTATTTTTGGGACAGGTTTTCAAAAAACAAAAAAAAAGGTCTTGTAGCTCCATTGGTCTGTACGCACTAAACATACACGGATAGCCAGCCAACCAGACCCATTTAAAAGCTAACAAAACCTATGTTGATGTTCACAGTTCTGGTTGACAGTTTCAAACTGATACATAAACCAATGAAGATGAGGTTACCAACCTCAACTAATTAATGGAATATAATATCGCTTCTTTTCATTTTTTAACAAAGAAAGCATTAAAAATCACTCTGCCTAAAAGCCTGATTTACTCATGCAGCAAATAAATAAAAATTATTGAATTACCTTTAGTGCCACAAAAATATTAGTAAAAAAAAATTGACAAATCCACGGCCAGTGTCCATTAAATTTTCAAAAGAAAATATTAGCGGTCATGCGAAAAATTGTGGTTCATTAAAGACAATGAAAACAGATGAAACAACGAACATTAGATTTTCAATAAAATTTTACGTTGTGCAAAATACATAGAGAGTCTAGAACACTTAAAGGTATTCAATAATTTTAATCTAGGCAAAGTTAGATTTTTGTGCAAAGTTTTTGTATCCCTCTCCTCTATCATCTATACTAATTTTTGGAGTTGATTTTATTTTCTCATCTAACAACAATGACAATCAGCTTCAGACTTGAACTGAAAAAGTCTGAATTATGCATAGGGAGGGAAGAAAAACAGCAGAGAGAGAGACAGATTCAATTTTTACATCATCAAGTATCGCTAATAACATTCTTCTTCTTCCTTTTTTCATCTTTACTAAATCTTCTTCATTTTCTTTCTTCTCTCCTTGGAAATTTTTCAAAAATTTGGACAAGTGGATGAAATAGTTGCATTTTTTTATCTTTGTATGCGTCACATATACAGTGCTAATCATCTATAGTAAGAAACTTGAAATGTTGCACAAACACACTTCTCTCAATGAGTTGGAGAAACCTTTTTCATTATTGGAGATTTTCAAAGTTTTTTGAAGATTTGGCCAAGAGGCAGAAATAGTTGCATCTTTATATTCATGTATGTCACACATGCAGCACTAACCATTTATAAACCTGAAATTTTGCACACACACACACACTTCCTTCAATGGGTAGAAAAAACTTCTTTTTTTTTTAAATTCAACTTCGTGGATGAAATAGTTGCATTCCTGTATCTATGTATATGTCACATTACAGCCCTATCTGTTCATAGCAGAAACTCAAAATTTTGCACATACACTCCTCTCAATGGGTACTTTGTTTTTTGTGAATTTGACCAAGTGGCTGAAATAATTCCATTTTTCTCTACATGCATGAGTCACATGTACAGTTCCAACTGTTCCTAGAAGAAACTCAGAATTCTGCATTCATTCACTGCAATGAGTATGGAGAAACAGCTTTTTTTTTTAACACTTGGACTGGTGGCTGAAATAGTCACACTTTCCTATGCATGTATGTATCACATGTACAGACTGCACCTATGTGGAGTTTGACCCTGAAGTAGACAAGCTTTTCTTTGTTCGGGTCTTTTTTGTTTTTTAATTATCATTGTTTGGGATTGGCATGGTTGAAATTATACTACCGACTGGCAATCTTTAGAACAATGCACATTTTGGATTATTATTTTGAAAATCTAAAATTGGCTATATCTGAGGAGAATGGCAATTTCAAATCACTAAAAGTGGCAAGATTCCATTTTCAGGTAACTGTATAACTAATTGTTATACTTACTCCAAAGACTCTACTTCAATCATTCATATGAATATGTTGTTATATAGAACTAGATGAGCAGTGACGGATGGCTGAGGGGTTTACCATCATCATCATCAGTTTTTCAACGTCCGTCGTTAGACATAGACCTTCCCCAGGATTCGCCACACTTCTCTATCATGGGCGTCGCGGAGCCAGTATTTTCTGGATTTGTCCAGCTCGTCTCTCCATCTAATATTCTGCCGGCCTCGGGTTACGCATGTGATCTCAGGGGATCCATCAACAGTATCTTGAACATATTTTTAAATATCTAACCCTTTTTAGCCATTCATAATAGCCAACTCTAAATGACTCAAAAGAAATCCATGAAAATGCATCAATTTCAAGATTGCCCAACCGACTACTTGAAAGGATAAATTCTTGCCAGGATTTGAAATTTTACTCTTCTTTTATTAGCTGCAATTAAAACTCAACCGATCGTCATTGATTGGAATTATCTGAATGTGACTCAACTTCAGCTAGAAGAACAAGGAATTGTGTTTGTTGTACAGGGAACATCTTACGAATAGCACAATGATTTCCAACAATAAAATTATTTTTTGGGCCTTTTTCTCATCACATTTGTCAATGAAACAGTAGTATAGCAGTAAGTAGTAAATAACAAAAAACACTCCTCAACCCCGTTAACTTTCTTCTCACAGAGTATCATCGTTCAGCAGCCTGCTATGAATGAGATTTTCTTTAATAGAGTTGAATGAAGTTGCTTTACAATGAAGAAGAAAACAAACAATCGGAACAAGAAATCAATTTAATTTGTTAGAGTAAATAATTTCTTATTTCCACAGCAAGTAGCAAATAGCTGGAAATCCTTTCCGATAGGGCGAATTTTCAGCTAGTTAATTGGAATGGTATGATTGACCAACGAACTCAGTATAATGTCACTTGAATTCGGTAGGAAGAACGAGCTATTAGGAATTGGTGTTTGTTGTGCAGGGAAGATGAGTCTTTTAAAAATAAAAGATAAAAAGTTTTGATTTCTTTTTACCGCTTGTCTGTTTCTCTGTGGTAAACAGAAGCACTTAACAACAACAAAAAAAGCCGATTCACTTAGTGATGTTAAAAAAAGCATCAAAGAACAGACGTATTATTCAGTATAGGGTTTGTTTAATACAGCGATAATCTAGGCATTAGTAGCGAACGGGGCATACGGCATAGTCACTCAGCCGCGAAAAAGAGATCAATCGATTGAACGAACGAATTATCAACAGAACAGATACGAATAAACCAAAGAGTATTTAGACAGAAGACTTCTCACCTGACTGTATATCGCAAATAAGACTTTTATTTAAACATTTAGATCTTCAAGCTATTCTCAAGTCGTGGTGGTGGTGGCGGCGATGAAAAACTATCGACAAGTTATAAATGCAGAAAATAGAAGAAATTCAATAAAGAAAAACCTCAGGAAAATTCAGTAAAAGAAAAGGACTTTATACCAGAGAGAAAAAAGTGGGGAGGGGTGAGTCAGGCAAAATGAAAAAGGCGGCAAGAATTTAAGAATAGCTTCATTTCCGATAGACAAAGTTTGTTGTTTTTTTTTCTTTTTTTCAATTTAAGAATCTTTATTTTAAAATGGCTATAGAAGACTCCAGGTTTTAGAAAGGGGATATTTACAATGCTAAACTAGGCCTTCACTCTCCATTTGTCACAGGAAACCGCAGATGTAAACTTCTCTTCCTCTCAGTGCTTATGGAATATTAGCAGCATTTATATAGTGAAGTACTATGTTCGTACTGTTTCAAGTTGAAAATTACGCATTATAGGGGGAAAACGAAGGCATATTCAAAATCAGCAGGTTCCAATTCACCTACAGCATTCATTTTTAGGTCGAATTTTTGAAAAAATAATCAATTTTTATGGGATCTGCGTTCGTGCTCACTGGAAAAGGTCTGCCTAAGAATGTTTTTGCTTTTGATTTCTTCATCTATGTGTGTGTGTGACTGTGTGTTGAATCTACAAGGTTGTTGCAAAAATAATTGCCTTTTTTGTTATTTTGAGCTTTGAAGGGAATGAACTATTATTTAACTATAATCATGGAATATGCCACTTTAAATTTTAAACTATTCATTTAAGCTGAATGTTTTCTCTCCACTATTTATCCTGATTTATTCGAGGCTGTCATATCAAGGATGAAGAAAAAAAGCAGCGAAATCTGCTCACAATATCAACCAAGGGTTTAACCAGGGGACGATCAACGAACATACGGTTCTCAATATTGGTTCTAAAAAACTCAAAACAGCCATGAGAGCCACACAAAACAACTCGAGAGGTTGCAGAGGAACTAAACATTGATCATCCAACAGTTGTTCGACATTAGCACTAAATTGGAAAAGTAAAAACCCAACAAATGCGTGTCAGACGAGCTGAATGTGAAATAAAAAAAGTGCCATCACAAAGTCAGCTCTGAGCTTTTTTTACGCAACATAAACAATCCCTCTCTTAATTGCATTGATGCGACATATGACGAAGAATCGATTCTGTACAATAATTGACAGTGACTGGACTGAGGTGAAGTACCAAAATACTTCCCCAAACCAAACCTGCATCAAAAGAATATTATGGTCACCGTCTGATGGTCGGCAAGTGGAATCATCCACTATAACTTCTTGAATTCACACAAAACCATCATAGTAAAGAAGCATTGCTTGGAAATCGATCGAATCTACTAAGTACTGCAACGTTTACATCCAATATTGGTCAATCAAAAAGGACAAATTCTCCTCCTTGACAATGCCCTATCGCTTGTTGCACGAATGACAGAATGCAGAAATTGAACGAACGAGGCTAAGAAACTCTCCTTCGCATAGCTTACTCACCAGACCTGACTCCAACCGACAACCACTTTTTCAAGAATTTCGACCACTTTCTGCAAGGGAAGGTCTTCAACAATCAAGCTCAAAATGCTTTCTGAGAATTTATTGGTCCCAGGACCCTAAAATTCTATGCTTTCAGAAATGGACTAATTCCTAGTTGGCTAAATGTTGTAGACTCTAAAGGCTCTAATTTTGATTAATAACTTTTATTCTCAGCTGAAATATTCTGCTCCGAAGTTGATGGTGAAAAAACACAATTCTTTCTGCACAAACCTGATATATTATGAGGTAGTGAAGTGTGTGCATGTTTATATGTGTGTGCTTGTACTCTAAGCACTACGCATCACAGAGGAAAAACAGAGGCATATTCGAAATTAACAGGTTTTATTTTACCTACAGCACACATTTTTAGGTCGAATTTTGTAAAAAAAAATCAATGTAAGCAACAATACATAAGTACGCGTCCCACTCCATCTGACTTCATGAAATCTTTAAGAAATCATTTGCTTTCCATGGTTGCTAGATTGGGGGGAGGGGGTTCCCAGGCAATGCCAGTTACCCCAGCTAGTAAATAATAAAGTAGTTGTGTATGTGTACTTGCACACTTTGTAGTCAAGAAATACATATTTCAGAGAAAAAATAAAGACATATTTGGAATCGGCATGTTTTAGTTTACCTACAGCACACATTTTGTAGTCGAATTATGCAAAAACAAAACAAAAATTATCAATTTGTATGTGGTTTGCACGTGCGCTGATCTGGAAAAAATAAATCTAAAAATGTTCTTCTTCTCCTCATCTGGGACTCCCTTAAAAATTGTGGATGTAAATTTCTCTTTCTCTCAGTCTTTATGCCAGTTTGGCAGTATTTTCTATTAGGACCTGACCCTAGCCAGACGATAAAATATTTTTTCCGAGAGCAAAAACACAAACCCTATCCCAAACTCCAACCCTAATCCCAACCCAAACACAGCAATAAAACATGGGCACAATTTAAATCCAATAGTCTGTTTTGACGTGTGATCTATTAATGCCAAAAGTGAGCACATGAATTGATATACACACAACTGTAAAAAAAAATCAAGATTAAAAGAATTAAAACTTAGATTTTTCTTTCTTTTTCCTTTTCCACCATTTTTAAAACCAAAAAGGAGATAATCTACTCAAGCAGTATCTCAGTCCGTACCTATGTAAAAATTGTGAGAAGTATGTGCCGACTTTACCATAATAGTTACATTATAGTTACAACCCTTCTAGTTGGACCTTTTAAAACATTTTTCCAAAAACTAAGAAATTTCCAGACAGTTCTAAGGTCTAATATATTAAAAGTACAGAAACATTACCAGTGAAATAAAATCTTCATTTTTTTTGCAAATATTCAACTCAAGTAAATCTTGACCCATTTTCCTACAACTAATATACAGTAACTGAACAGAACAAAAAGTAAATAATTAACACATGGTCAATGTATTTGCGAATACATATCTATACACCGATTAAATCAAAGAATAGGGTTAACTGCAAATAAGATATATGTCCTGCGCGAAAGATATTCGATCTTTCAAATGGGATTGAATTCAAGTTACCAATTTACGTAAATTTTGTGCTATTTGACTTCAAGGGTGTCTTGCTTGAATTCAAACTTTAAAACAAATTATAATAAAATATTAAAACTTCCTTATTCTAGAGCTTCGAAGAGACCTGAGTTTTGAGCACACTTCAATTTATAGAGCTGCAAAAAGTTTGGGAATGGTGAAAATTTAGAAGCTCGCAGAAAGTATAATTCTAGGTTGTGTAAATTGACAACTGAAGACAAGAAAGTGATAAAAGAAAACTTGACCGGGTTACATTATGGGATAAGTTATAATAATGTCATAAAGGCAATGGGGGATAATAAAGGAACAGGAATACAGAAAACTAAGAAGCTTCTGAATAAAACGACGATAAAATGGCTGAAATCAAGACAATGCTCGGGCGACTCTACTGAGTATTTTTTAGGCTAAAGAGCTGGTCGCTTAATTGTAATGGACGGTAAGACTAACGTTACGAATAATGATTCAGCTACATTTTCCAATGCATGATTTTTTTACTGGTTCTTTCAGTAAATCTCCCGACTCCATTAGGTTTTCAATGGTCTCAAAATTTCCTGCCTAAGTTGGTTACGGTATGTCATAACTAACAATGCTGTCTCACCATACTTTTTGTGGTGAGAAAGTCTTGTGATCAATCGGAAATTATAATTAAATTGAAGTACAATGGTCTCATGGATGGAAACAAACGGCTTTAAAGATGCTGGCTTGACATGACATCATCCCATTAAGTCGAGTCTGTGTTGCAATATCTTGATTCCAGACAAATTCTTGTTGTAGCAAAGAGAGACAACCCGACAAATTGCCCTCAGTGTCAGCGGATTAAAACAGCTCGTGCCATCATTAAATGAGTTATCTTCAAGGGTGGATTCAATCCAAAAAAATGGAGATGAGTCGTAGGCACAGGTTCAAGCTGTGATGGGAATGCGTCATTTTAATAATTATTATCAAAATGCAATGACGCATATAGAAATTGACTATTTACAGTATGTTAATGAAGAAGAGACTTTGTTCTTTCGTGTAATATTCAATCAAAATATTTATCTTTTCAACAATAGAAGTTATTTATGTTTTCGTAATGTTCGTGAATATATTGGCCATACGCTACAAATTCCGACAACTAAGGGTCCAATTTTCAATACCTAGTCCATCAAGTGTCTGTATACTTGCAAGTTTCATGCCTAATTCAAGCAACAGAGGTAAGGTCAAAGGTTCCAAGTTACTAGGGCTTGTTCACTCAAATTCAGTAAGAAAATAAACCAAGGCAAAACGAACACTTACTTTTGAATATCATCACCCTGTTCTGTGTTAATTTAAAATCTGCGATACTCGTTAGATAGGTGTTGTGTTCGTTACAAGAGTGAGCAGTTTTGTTGTAACAAATTTGCTTTGAATTCCTTCAGGTTGCACTAGAATGTTTTAATGCATATAACTAGGATCAGAATACTAGTCAAATGCATAATTCAATAATTAAAAGACGAAGAGGTTGGGGAGTTTAGTTCATTTCAATTTTTTTCTTCTTTTAAATTATTTGATAGTTTGTCTATATATTTTTTTCCCTTGTGGGAATCCAGGGCCTGAATACAGAATTCAACAACACACATACACGTGAACACGACGAACTTTATTTCACAAAAAATACAGGAAGCAAATTTAATTAAAACATGCCCTTTCTACATCACGCATCTAACAATAATTCTCCAAATATCTGTCTGTTATCGTAGACTAAAAAACAGTCGGAGCTATGACCACCAAATTTAATGGGATGCCGGGGCATGTTTTTACTATATTAGCTTTTTGGTTTGTTATTTGGTTTTATTTTGTTTTGTTTTCGTTTTTTTGTTTTTGTTTTGTTTTTGTTTTTGTTTTTTTAAATTCCTCCAAAAGGTTTTTTTTTCAATTTTCATAAGCACTACCTTTGGTAGATTGACAAAACTGAATGGCAAATAAGGTATGATTCAATAAATAGTACAAATCCATGATCTCTCATTTGGGGCCATTTAGGCCTCCTTTATGAACTGAAGGCAGGTTTCCAGCTAACATAGGACAGGTTTCCAGCTTTTACTTAGAATACCAGTTTTCAATTGCAAAAATATGATTTTTAATTCTATATCAGGAAATAATGAAAAGCAAGAACTATAAGTTCAACAATGCGTCCACCATTCTTATATCCATATCTGTCAACATGGGAACATCAATTACTAGCAACCTACAATTAGTGACGAACTTTTTAGCGCAGGACTTCTCAGCTATGGTCAGTAATTAGCAACTATAACAAATAGTAACTAGAACAAACAAAATTATAAGTAATTATGAATGAATAAACACAAACGTAAACATTTTCAACAATTGCGAAAAGTTTTTTTATCCGATTTTAGAGAAAATTTGTACTTTGATTCAGAAGGAAGCCGCACAGAGAGTGAGATAGAGAGAAAGAGAGAGAGAGAAAAGAGAGAGGGGGGAATTGAGCCTCTAAATGCTACGTCCCTAGCTATCAACTTTCCTCAGCAACCAGAGAGAAAGAGGAGGAGAATGGTACACCCGATTTCAAATCTATCCGATTCAAAACGGTCTAAAAAAATAGTAAATCTTTCCTCACTCCTTGAGAAAAAAAGAAGTGGAGGGTGTGAAGGGGCGGGCTTTCAATGAGAAGAAATAGAAAAGGAGGAGCCGTACGAGTTTCCCAATAAAAATTGATTTCTGATTCCAAAGGTATTCTAAGCTAAAAGTAGCAGCAGCAGCAGCAGAGGAGGAGGATAATGAGGATGGTTCATCCGAAGGTCCGGTCCAAATTTCATATCAATCCCTCATGATACAGCAGAGAAAATCGATAAATAACATCAGGAACCCACAGACTGACCGACCGACAGACACACCTCGAAAAAAAAGTGTCGTATGTGTGGACGCATTATTTTTGTTCGTTTCTTGGAAATTTATGAATAGCCCAAGGATATGTTTGTTTGAAATCTATGGCTTATTTCAGTTTGGGCGGGGAAATTGTTTGTTTTTTTAAAAAGTTCGTATACAACATGAACTTCCAAAAGAATTCTCTTTTTATACACTGAAGTACTATTACCAGACTTAAATAAACAATGAACAGTAAACACAAACAAAACAAATCCACTTCACAACTTCAAAAACAAAGCGACGAAAAAAAAAAAGAAATTCACACTTTCTCAACACTAAATATTTTAGTTGGTCGAGTGTAATTGAATGTTTTAAATCTTTGATTCAATTATGTTTCTGATAAGTCTAAATTGAAACTTGTAACTTTTCCTTTCTTTATCTTCCTGTTTCCCAGAAATTTCAAATCGCTCACATGACCAGACTAATCAGAAAATGGGTCAATTTGCTTACTTTTTTAGTATTACTTTCTGATAATAAAAATGTTTTTAAAAATCCAGAATTCTTTGTAACTTGAATCACAATCACATGGTCCGTACATAGAACACTGCGAGTGTTGAGGGAAAAAAGAATTTAAAACTTGGTGGACATTAATTAGACAGAGTCTTCTTCTTGGGATACAAATTGACAGTAAACCTAAGTTAGAAGGGAAAATAAGCCATTCCCCATGTCGTGGGGAAAACAAAAACATGGAAATTCGATTTTAATAGTGAAAACAAACGATTTAGAAAACCAGAGCCAACAAGCAGAGTATTATCATGCCTGGTTATCGTACGTTTTAGGGGGTTATTGTGCTTCTCATCAAATATGCAGTTCTGTTGTAGGGTGGAACATCGGATGAGGGCCAAAAACAGCTTGATGAGGTTGTCTCCAGAACCTGGTTGATGATACTTATCAACTAAGTCATTATAATTTTATGGACGTCTACTCTAGCTTGAGCTATGGGTAGCAAGCTCGTCTCGCTAAACCAATTTTCTGCCTGTTTTGAATTCAATCCTCACCAGGCGCCCCACAACTTAATGTCCTTCTGCCAGACGATCCTAAGCTCAGTAACCACAATATTATAGATTAGACTGGTTTCTATTCATTGAAGAAGAACGAGGATAGTCTCTACCAAAGGTTTTCTGTTAATGACCAATAATAATCCACTACAGCGTGCAGAGACCCTAAAATCGATGTGAATTGAGCAGTTTTAAAAAAATGTCATTTCAATTGTGGCAAGAATAAGAAAACAATTCCATTTTCCATTGCTAATGCATCTTCTCTGTTTACTTGTACAGTATATAAAAAAAAACGCTATCGATGCTGTCAAAAGAAAGACACGCTCACTCAAATTAAGTAAGGTTTTTGAAAATTACTAATAAAAAGTTTTTGATATTAAAACCCGCCCACGCAGAATAATTACATTGGAAACCGTCAATAAAAAATGTAAACATAGGTTTCTTCAGTTTTGGAGTTGTTCCGACTGGCTGGCTGGCTAACACGTACAGGACGCACCAATGAAGCTAGAGGGCTGAAAATTTAAATATTTACCTAGGTCTAGAAAAAAAATTCTTTTTCATTATTGAAAATCCCCCGAATAGGTTTTAGGGTGGAAGGGTTATTTGCAATATAAGTTTATACTAAATTGGTCCCTAGTTTATGTTCGGCGGCAGTGTTTATGCTTGTTCATGAGGGGGTATATTTTTTAGTGATCACTGCCCAACAAAGAGCTAGAGAAGTAACTTGTTCATTGATTACCTCTTTTTCAATCTTTTCTAAATTGATCACCCCTAACATGGTATGCTGCCGAATGACGTTAGTCACATGACGGTTTCTATATCAAGTGACTAACCAGACCTGTTTATGTTTTGATTATTGCTGGTAATATTTCAGAAAGAACTGTTGATTTACTTAGATTATAGCATTGACTGACAACACATTAGAAAAATAAATAATTTCAAGTTCATCCATTCTAACCAAATGGAACCATAAATAAGCGGCAACTGTGATTGAATATTGTTCTAGTTTCAGAGTTCCATAGATCGAACTACTTACTTGTAGACTTTCACTTCTGGGTAATTTGGGCTGACAAGCTCAACTTCGAAAAAAGTGATTTTATAACGGTTCATTAAACTCCAAAAAGAATGAAACGATCATTTTCAACAAATCATTCATCAATACTAGCCGATAATTAGTCATAAGTATTCAACATTCATGAGTTTGAATTTAACCATCGATGGAACAGACAAAAAAAAACATTTTGTTTCAATTTTCAAGTCAAAATTTAAAAAAATTTCTTTTCTTTTTTCACTCAGTAAAACTCAAAATAAAGAAACTATACTTCATATAATTTACCAGAAAAGAGAGCTTGATCGATCTTACAACAGAAACTACTTCTGCTAAGACCACTTATACATGCTTTTTTTTTTTTTTTTTTACAGAGGTAGAGAATTGAGCCTCAATATTTACTACGAGGTTCACTCCATGCACTGCTGAGGGCAATTAGTGACTACTCATACATACATACATACATACATAGAGTACACACACATACATAGAGTACACACACACACACACACACACACACACACAAACAAACAAATAACGAAAACTCCAAAACAGAGAGGGAAGAGGCCTTTTTTCAAGATTTCAATCTTATATTATTTGACAATCTGTGAGACACCTGCAAAGTATTAAATAACTGCACTAACTCGTCGTGGAGAAGTAGTGTTGGTTAAGTCAATTATTTATCTTTATTTAAGGTCATTTTATACCCGATTAGGATAATTAGACCTTATTCCCAAATTTTCACATTACAAACAATTTCATTTGTACAATAGAGGTGAGTTTGATTCTAACTGGGAGCCTCACATTTGTGGTCTTGTGCCATACTGACACAGAGCAACGATTCACATTACACTGAGAAAAAGGTCCTGGATCATGTGGGATCGAACCTGAGAACAGGAGCGAAAAAAGCCTCGGCAGGTTTTTCTCGCATCACCAAAAAAAAAAAAAAACATAAAATAAATAATTCCTTTTTTTTATTAACCGTTAGAATACTCGATAATTGAGTGTGAAAAAAATCATGAAAACGTGTAGATTCAACACATTGAACAGTGAAAGAACGATCGCTCGTTCCGAAAAAAATAAAAAGGTATTGACAGTTTGTCAGGTACTGCACACGAAAGAAATGGCTCAGGTTCCAAACCGACCACGACTTGACGACGAAAGTATATGTTATGACCATAGCATACCTCCAATAATTCCCCCTTCTTTCACATCAAGAACCAATTATGTGTAAAATTGTGTAAATAAGACATAGGGGAAATTTTTTTTCTCTCATCAATATGCGTGTGTGAGTGTGTTATTGTTCTAACACTATAGTGTGACCCCCATGACCAGTTATTTACCAGGATGTATAATCAATCATATTCTGTCAATATCTATATATCTATCCTTGACTGTCTTATCTTCATTCATATATATCTATCTTGGCCCGTACCTATTTATCTATCTCAATATCTATCTATCGATCATAGTTTCTCCATATCTATCTGTAGGTTTCTTCATATCTCATACATATGTCTATCATAGTTTCTCCATATTTATCTTTCTATCCAAGTTTCTCCATATCTATCTGTCTACTGTCATAGTTTGTCCACATCTATATATTATAATCTCTCTCTCTCTCTGCGTATATATATATATATATATATATATATATATATATATATATATATATATATATATATATATATATATATACCTATCTATCATAGTTTCACAATTCACACGAACACACATATATATATATAGTTTCTCTACATCTATCAATCATAGTTCATCTACATTTATCTATCATAGTTTCTCAATACACACAAACACACATATGTATATATAGAGAGAAATCATGGTTATATATATATATATATATATATATATATATATATATATATATATATATATATATATATATATATATATATATATATATATATATCAGTTTCTCCACATCTATCTATTTATCAGTTTCTCCACAACTATCTATCAGTTTCTCAATTTCTATTTATCTATCTATCATAGTTTCTCCATATCTATCTTCGTCCACATCTACATAACTATCTATTCGTATATCTATCAGTCTACATCTATGCTATTATAATTTGAACAAAACAAAACTAAAACTTTACTTTTTATTACAGTCCACAAAAAACACCCAAACAACACTTGAAAGTAAGTAAATAAGTACACCCTAACTTTTTTTTACTTCATCATAAAAAGAAAAGAAGCCAAAAATGGTTTGAAACTAGGCTGAAACAAAAACAAAAAAAAGGAATCTTTTTTTTCGAAACTTACCCTGTCGAATTGGTGGCATCTCTGAATATCCCTTGTGTGATCCAATTCTGGGTGGGTTCCCCTTGATGGACAGTATATTTGCCCTGACTAAAGGATACATAGTAGTTTTTTTGTTGACCACACACCACGGACTCGGACAAGATAGCCGCTAGTATAAAAAACAGAAGCTGGACAACGTGCTTATTATTGTTCCTGTTAGCGTAACTGTTCATCTTCACGTTAGTGGTGTTCTGCTTATTTTTCAGCATCATCTTCCGGGACTCGCAGTCAATAACACCAGAGTAGACAAGAAATGCCGCTGACTGTTTCATTTTAAAGTACCAGACTAAAACTACAAACAAGAAGGTTCGGCAGGCGCTTATATATCTATATAGGAGTTTAAATAATCATGTGTGGACTCTGTCACGAAAGCAATGTGCAATCTTGCTTTGTGTGTGTATGTGTGTGTGTGTCTGTTTGTGTGAGTGAGGGTGTCTGTCAGTGCGAATGTGAATGTGTGTGTGTGTTTGAGGGATGGGAGCAGTAGTAAAAGTAATGACAAAACTCGTTCGGCAATCTTCGGTTTTTTCCGGAACCGCAGCGCTATGTTTCTGTCAAAAGGCAGGTGCGTTATTCAACACGCAACGTTGTGACACTTCTCTACACAAGGCAGGAGCACTGCACACTCGTTTGAAGAGAGAAAAAAAAAAAGAAAAAGTTATGATTCCTCTACTTCTTTTTAAAGTTGTTCAGCAAACTTGAGATTTTTGATAAATCTGCAAAGTTCCCCGTTTGTTTGATGGTGACGGAAAAACGGAAATGAAGTCGAAAAATTGTAGAAAGACACGGAAGTGAATTTTTTCTTCTTTCTTTCTTATGAGAGTGGAACTCAAACTGAAAAATGATGCCGGCAACTTAAAAAAAAATGCTTTCTTTTAATTCTGACTTCATCATCTTCTTTTTCTCTCTCTCTCTCTCTCTCTCTCTCTCTCTCTCTCTCTCTCTCTCTCTCTCTCTCTCTCTCTCTCTCTCTCTCTGCTTGCGCGTAAATATGCGTGTGAGAGGGATAGAAAGAAGAAAAGAGTAAATTACTGTGAGTTTGGATGTATTCGCCTCCCCACGTGGGCAATATATGACACAAGGTGGAGTTAAAGGTGGGGATCCACACGCGTACGTGTGGGTGGTGACAAAAAATTGTCCAGCCTCCTCGGCCTTCCCATTGGGGGGGGGTGCAGCCTGGATGAATGGGTCCCCCCCAGGGACAAAACAGAATTATACCCGAAGGCGGGTGGAAACCCGCAACTGTGGCCTTACCGTGGCTGTAGTTTCACGGATTTCCAACCAGTGCTTGAGTTTAGTGTTCGAGCCTAGATTTTTTTTAAAGCAAGGAATTCGAATAATGCTGATTTTGTTGGTTGTCAAGTCTTTCCCGGGAGAAAATTGGTGTAACAATCTTCTCAACGCACATTTCTCCCCCACCACCTGAGATTCTACCTCGCGTCCATGGTCGTCCGTTGCAGGGTTGGGGGGCATAATGTGCATTTGCCCCCTCTCAAACTTTCTCACTGAGGGCAAGGGTTTTGAAGGTTGGAACTTTATTTTTTTGCCAATTAAAGATAATGGTGCTGTACAAATGTTTTGTGTACCCCCTACTTAATATACTCTTATAGAAAGAATGGTGGTATTGTTATTCAATGGTAAACAGGGTTGCCACCAAGGTATATTCCGAATATAGCCTTTTGGCCACTCCCTTTCATGGAATATATCCTTTTCCCCGCTCCCCTGGAAAAGTGGCTGCAGACGACTACGGTCGTGTCATTAGTACTAAATTAAACTTAATTTTCTAAAATTCAATGTCTATAATCAAATGATTGAAATTTTTTCTAAATTGTAATTATTTTTCTTATCTTAGCACAAGTGATTTTTCTTTCAACTATTGAACTGGATGGAGGATCTTGTTTATTTATCTCTACCTCTGCCAACGAAGCTGGAAGAGGTATTATACATGTCTGTCTGTCCGTCTACCTGCCTGTCTACCTGTCCTGCAATATCTCTGTAAGTTCTCAATGAATTTCAATGATATTTTGCCTGAGGGTAGGCTGTGGGCTAAGGAAAAATCGATCAAATTTTTGAGCAGAACCAGTTTTTTGTTTTTTTTTCCAGAGCTACCTCTCCTGCATTTGAGCTATATATGAACTGATTCACATTCAATTTTTAGTAACAATGGCCTTGGCAGAGAAATGCAGTCTCTGAGTGCTTTCTACTTCCCTTTGCATTCAATGTGAAAATTAATCTATAACCAATGTCATTTAGGTGTAGAAAATTTCAGCAATTGTTCAGACCTTTGTAAAAACAGCCTCCAATAGTTTTCTTATTGGTGATAATAAAGTAAAATTGTTACTTTTTTTTTCTTCAAGTTCTATTCTCGTGTTCTGTTTTTTAATAGCCCGTACCTCCAAACTTACATTGAAAATTCAATCAGCTTTTACTGTATTAAAAATAGCAAATTTTCATTAAATTAATGGAAGATAAAAGATAAAATTAATCTTTGTCACAGTACAAATGTTGTACAAAACTCAAGTAGTTTCCATCGAGCTCAAAACCTGATAAAATTATCATTTTTTATCAATCAGAAACTGTCAGACAAAACTGTCGCTAGGACTGTCGAAACAGATTTCTTCAGTTTTCAAGTTGGTCTGGCTGGTTAAGTATCTATCATGCATTTAGGCTGCACCAATAGAGCAAGAAGGCTGAAAATTTCAACATTTACTCCTTACTATGTCTAAAAAAAACAACTTTTTTTCATCTTTGAAAATTCCCCCTGAAATAGGTTTTTGGTGGTGGTGGGGGGTTCAATTTACAATGTATGTTTATGCTAAATTGATCCTTTAGTCTGAATTTGCTTGATTTTTGAAAATTCAGACTTTTTTTTATAGTGATCACTGTCCAAAAAGGGTGTGAGAGGAGTAACTTATCTATTGATCACTCCTTTTTCCAATTTTTTTAATTGATCGCCCCCAACACAGAAAAGATGTTGGTTATGTAATGGCTTCTCTTCCCTTGTTTTGTTTTTTTCATTTTGTTTATTTTCAAAAAAAAAATGTTAACACTTTTCCAGAATTTGATTACGAATACTTATGGTTCAAAAAACACAATTTTCATTTTATAAATGATTTTTTGAATAGGTTTCCTAGGTTTCCTGTTGTGCTGAATTCAATAAAAATACTTTTATGAGTTTTCATGATGTGAAAGAAACCGCCAACAAAAAAATGCCACTACAATATCAACAGAGGTTTCTTCAGTTTCTGAGTTGGTCTAGCTGGCTGACTGGCTATTTATGTGAAACACATACAGCAATGGAGTTGAAAGGCTGAAAATTTAAACATTTACTCCTTATTTTGTTAATAAAAAAAAAATACTTTTTTTTGGTGAGAGGGAGAGTGGATCCCTCCCCTGTTAATTAGTTCTTAGTAGGGTTTTCAATTTACAATGTAAATTCATGAACTTATGTAACAGCACAAATGTTGTACAAAACTTGAATACCTTCCATAATTCTCTGAACATGGTAAAATTATCATTTTTTAATCAATTTTTTAATTTTCAAAGAAAAAAATTACACCACTTTTCTAGAATTTGATTACAAATACTTATGATTGAAAAAACACAAATTTTGTTTTATGTATAATTTCTTTGAGCATTCATAATTACCAAGGACTCATCTAAGTCTCCTGTTCTGCTGAATTCAATGAAAATATTTCTATAAGTTTCTATGATGTAAAAGAAACCGTCAACCAAAACTGTCAACATAGGTCTCTTCTGTTTTCAAGCTGGTCTAGCTGGCTATCTATGTATCATGTGTGCAGACCACATCAATGGCGCTTTATGCATAAGTATTTACCCTTTATTATGTCTAGAAACATTGGTGGTGGGGATTCCTTCCCTAAATAGATCTTTAGTGTTGGCATTCAATTTGCAATGTAAATTTATCCCAAATTGATCCCTTAGTTCGTGTCCATCAGCATTCACACTTGAAAATTCAGACTACCTTAGTGATCACTGCTCAACAAAAGGCAAGAGAAGTAACTCGTTCATCTCTCAACCCTTTATTCGATCAATTGATCACCCTATATATGGTCACATGATGGTTTCTATTGAATGACAAACCAGACCTGTTATTCTATTTCTGTTATCATTGTTATCTTTGTCTTTTGTTGACAAGTTGAACTACCAGTATGTGAGCTGTAGACACAAAACCTGCAACCAAATATATATTTGTGGTCTGCAAAACACTTTGATATCTAGTTATCTTTTGTGTAAATTAAATTTAAGTAGGAAATTTTATTTTACTAAGTAAAATCTATTACACTGATGCTGACAATCACATACATCGTTTTTTATTTTTTTATCAGTAATATATTAGGTTGATGCAAAAAAAATTGCGTTTTTTCACCATTAACTTTAGAGTTGAATGTCTCAGCTTAGAATAAAATATATTGATCGGAATAAGAACCTTCAGAATCTACACATTTTTGCCAACTAGAAACAAGTTCATTTAGTCTGAGAGCAAAGAATTCTGGGGTCCTGGAACCAATGAATTCTTCAAAGGTATTTTGAGCTGCTGTTTGGTTGTTGAAGACCTCCACTTGTAGGATATGGTTGAAATGCTGGAAAAAGTGGTAGTTGGTCACAGAGAGATGAGTGAGTAAGCTGGGTTAGGTAGAGTTTCTTAGCCTAGTTCGTTCAATATCTGAAGGCTCATTTGTATCGCATGTCAACCTTTTGATTTTCCAATTAGGTACAAATGTCAAACACCTGTTGAATGGTCAACATTCAGTTCCTCTGCAACTTCCCAAGTTGTTTTACATGAGTCCACATCAATGATGGCCCTCAATTGGATGTTGTCAATCACAGAAGGATGTCTATATCTTCAAGGTTTCTTGTCTCTGTTTTAAAATTTCTCAAACCAATGTTGAGCTATACATTCATTGACAGTTTCCTGGTCAAATACTTGGTTGGTATTGCTTGCTCTTTCTGCTGCTTTACATCCCATTTTGAACTCATACAACAAAATTTGGTCGAATTTGCTTTTTTCCATTTTTGATTTGACAGCCTCAAATAAACCAGAATGAATTGTGAAAGAAAAAATATTCAGCTTGAATCAACAAAGTGAAATTCATGCTTTAAATGGTATATTCTATGAACGTAGTTAAATAATACTTCATTCCAAAATAAAAAAATTTTGCACAAATTTAATAGTAATATCTTTAAAAATGAACTGTAAAAAATTCCTGCGGATTAAGACTCATTATAATTACCGCTGTAGTGGAATTATTTGCTCAATGCCAATAACGGACTCAATTTTTTTTTAAACTATTAGATTTCATAGTATTTTTGTAGTCATGAATAAAATAATCAGCATCAGCTTACATATGCAAGATGACTGAGACATGTTGATATCAGCTCTCCTTAACCCCATAAGTAGTAAACCTCAGAAAGCATAGATTAAGGATAGAAGAGTTGATAGAGTCGGAACAAATCAATTTCAGTTGACAGTTGAGTTAATGAAGGAAAAAACTCATATTTTAACAATTGAATAAAAACTTTTATAATATTCAACAGATACAAGAGAAAGCAAGATGATTTTGTATGAGGACAGGGTTTCATGAAAAAATCTTAGATTGAAACGGAAGGCTCATTAAACACACATTGTTAGTCATACAAAGGTTCTTAAAAGTTGTTAGTTATAGAAAAGTTCAAGTATGGAAATGTTCATTTTAAGCATTCAGTTGTGGAAATTGTTCTTCACCAAAGTTTGTATGAGATGTACAAAGAAAAGGTAGACTCACTTGTTCCTTCTAGTTTGTGTTTGTGCATGTTGTGAATAAGGGCAGACTTGTGGAGCAGAAAAATTTGTTAGAAGCATGTTTGTGACCGTATTTACTCACTCCCCCACGAGAGCAAGATGTGACACAAGAGCACTTTAATGTTCCAGTCCCAGCCAATTAGTGTTACAAAGGTGTCAGGGCAAGCCCGACCCATCCTTTTTGATGCAATGGGCCGGTACTGCCCTGGGACTAACAGCTTCCCCGAGACTGGGCCAAGTTATTTTTTGAGGCCATAGGATGAATCCTAGGCATCTTGCGCTGAACAATAAGTGGCCTCAGTAAGCCATTATCAGCTACATCATTGCACTGGTGCAGAGCATGTACTGCGTACAGATACAATGCTCTGACCTCTGGAAACCAAAGTGACATGATGCATGTGAGTGACCAAATGTGTGAAAATGGTTTGGTGACTGTGATAATGGGCTCCCAGCAATGATGTGCCAAACTGGATTTTGATTGGTTGATAAATCAGATGTATGGCCATGTGACCAGTTTGAAAATTTTTCTTCCACACTTGATAAGTTCTGGTGGACTACGTTTTGATTCTATGTTGATCATATAGTAGAGCAGCCTGGCTGAAAATTTCAAGCCAATTGTGCATAAAAACAGGTAATTTAGTACAATTATAGCCAAAGATATGTAAAAAAAACATTGGATATTGAGCCATCATGTATTTTCAATATGTCACCCATGGCAGTTAGTTTTCTTCAAGTACGCAGTCTACTTTATTTTATAACTAATTTATAAATAAATATATTTACTGCAATCATTTATAGTGGATTTACTTTTCATCTGATGGAATCTCAGACCTCAAGTGTAATGATATTGGTATGTGAGATGAGCTTCAAATGCAAATAGTGGTCCCATAGATGCATCCTAAGATTATTTTAGATATCATTTTTAATGATGAAGAATTATCATTGTTATCATTGATGATAATGATGATGATGATCATCATCATCATCATCATGTTGTTATTGGTGGTGGTGGTGGTGGTGGTGGTGGTGGTGGTGATGATGATGATGATGATGATGATGATGATGATGATGATGATGATGGAAAACATTAAATTACTTATATTTCCAACAATGAATATTAATTCCACAATTATAGAAGTACATTGGTCTTTGAAATTGCCATTTAGATAATATATGAAAGTCATTGAAAATTCGAAATCATAAATTATAATTGCAATAAAGCTGCATAAAGTAGTCTAATATGGTCTCAATGTTGGATCATACATTTTTTATGATGCAAAATTCAAATTTAGAACTTTAAAACTGCCCAGAATCTTCCTTCTGTCTTACAATTCAAGATCACCACCATTTGGGGCATCAGATGCTGGTGTCCACTCCAGAACTACATTCACTGTGTAGATGGGGCTGGTTAAAGATATGTGAAAGGTACTATGAACCCATACGGACATGCCTACCAAATGCAGGCCAGTCCATCTATGTCTTCTGCAAATGTAAGAAGCATTGTGAGAGTTCAAAAAAGCTGCTTTGGACTGCACAGCCTTCTGTTACTGCAAAGAGGAGTGCTGAGTAGACTTAGCACGATAGACCTTAGGTTTGGGTTGTTACTCTTATTACTTCTTTCAAGTTTAGAATTGTCTCATGGCCACTATCTTGAAAAATGGCGGCCATCTTGAATTTTCGATCACTTTTATGCATTATCCAAATGGCAATTCCCCAAAACTGTGTATGGTAAATAAATTCAACTAATGATGTTCTGAGTATCATATCATGTCCATGACTGATAGAAAAAAATTGATTTGAAAACAATTGTTGCTGGTAGCCATTTTTCAAAATATTGCAAATTCATGATCGTTCAAGATCTAAATTTCCTTTGAATGCCTTTGACTGTAAGTGTACTAAATGATATGCTTTTATCACAAAATTCACAATCATTTGGCTAAGCTGCCACACCAATACTAACAGTGATGTGCACTTACGCTGCCACTCAAGGTTTTTTCATCTCTAGATTGTATTTATTTCAATTTTTGATTATGTGTCGCAGCGTTTTTAATATCACCATTTATCATCATTTGCAGGGAAAGAGCAGCAAGGAAGATTTACTCATCTCAGCTTCTTATAGATGAAAATTTTTTTATAGTATTATATCTCTGGTAGTGTTCAATCTATTTAACCTAAAAACATTGGGTTCATTTTCCACTGTAACTGATGATTGAATTTCTAAAAAAAATCCTTCACTATTTATTTCCAGTTTTGGGGGCAATTACAAATTTAACAGAAATAGAAATAAAGCAACTAATCAAATTACTTATTGCATCTTGGTTTTTATTGTTGCTGCAAATGACTTCTCAGAAACCGTGACTGGTACATATTTTTTTTGTTATGACCCTATTCTATGTACGTCAGGTCTTTTTCTTACTCTCAGAGAATCCAAGACTTATTTGAATACCATTTAAGCAGACAAATAGGATCTTCTCTCCCTTTTGGTTTACTACTCTGTCCTTACATTTATAACAGTCTTTCTATATGGCTTTTTTACCTGTGACAAAGGCTGGCTGTTCTATGAATGCCAAAAACTTTTTCATTCTGACCAAATTTGAATTGAAGGAAGAATATAGAAAGTTGATAAAAACAGGAGGATATTTTTTCTTTCTTATGTCATACTATGTTATATTCTTCTTTTTTTTTTCAAATCAATTCTCAAGATGAAAAAAAATAGATTGTACAAGAGAAAGAAAAAGAAACTCAACATATACTATTTTTATGACTAATGTATACATTTTATGTATACATTTATAACTCTTTCATTTTCCAATGAATTATATTGCATTTTGGATGATATTTTTCATTTTATTCTTGATGCAATGATTATTTATTTTTGTTTCAAATGTTTTAACAGGGATTAACTCGAAAAATCAATTGGAAACAAACAGTTTTATTACAAAAACAAATGTTGCCAAATGCCATCGAAAATTGTATAAACAAGTTTGAACAGAGTCTGTTCTTTTTCATATACTTCCTACCAATGGTTAAATATATGTATCATGGATCTTGTTCAGGCTTTTACTTGGAAGACAAACTCCATGAGCCCAGTCCAAAGATACGGGATTTTTTGATATTCCTGCACATACACATAGGATGGCATAGAAAAGGCTTCAAAGCATAAGACAATTCAACTATATCTTTATGTTTTCTCTGCATGATTCTAAATATACTCTGTCAGTTCCTGGGTGAGTTTTTGGCATGAGTTCCTCTTGACAGTCAATCATGTTTTTAGGGATTATCTTCATTTTTCCCAAAATATTTTGGCAAGTCATGAAGATGGTTTGAAGACGGACTATGTGAAGAGTCATGGATCCCCAACAGCAAGAATGAGGTTGGTCGGAAAAACACTCTTGAATATATAACTATTCATGTTACTACTAACAACTGAACCTCAAAATGAAGGAGTTTTCCCCATTAGCATTTCTTCAAAGATCTATAAAAAAGATTCCTTCTGTTTCTCTTATTTACCTCTGGATTTTGATAACTACTGAGGTAGTAGCTCATTGTGATTACCTTAGGCATGTTCTCTACGATAAAAATAACCTGATGATAGCGTTAAGCAAAAGATATAAAAAATATCTATACCTCACGTAAATGAATCACCATAGCCCGCAAGAACTAATTACCTAAAAAATTATCTACAATTATCTTAAAAAATAGATCTCTTATCTTAATTTATTTTTTAAAAAAACAACACAAGATTCGGCCTTTTTTGGTTGGTCCAAATTGACTATAGAGTCTCCCCAAAAGTACATTTTTTAAAAAAACAAAATCAGTTTCTAGATGGTGCTAAGTGGAATAATCCAAAGTTGTAACCCCCAAAATGTGATCAGGAGCACCCGAAGACACACACGTGCAAAAACACACACAAGCAAAGAGAGAAGAATCTGTAGCCCACTTGGCAGATTGGTTGGTTGATTAATGGGGTTACAGTGATTCAATTCTTTAAAAAAAGATAACAAGGGAAACTTACTGGTATAAAAATTTCACTCCAAATTTTTAAGGTGGTAGTCCCCAACCTGGAGCACCCAGAGGCACACACAAACAGACATCCAGACATACTGATGAGCAAAGAGAGAAAAATCTGGTGTCTACTTGACAATTTACATTTATTATTAAACTACATGCATTGTTAATGAATTCATTGTTATGTTAATAAATTCATTGTTATGTTATTGAATTCATTGTTATAAACAACTTAACATTATGAAAAAATTCATAGGATATTTTTTTTTTAACATGAATTTTTATTCATTTTGAATTAATTCTTTGGGGCCAACTGATTTTGATAAGAGTTATCGTTTGATAACATTATCCCAAATTATAATGAACGGCTTCCTCTAAAACATCACTTGATAAACTGTTTTTTTTTTTTCTTCCCCATAGATATTATACATTGAAATTATTACACACAAGTCTTCACATTATTCGAATCAAAGATTTTAGTTTAGTTTACTACTGCAGTAGCTAAGAAATTTGCTACTGTAAAACATTTGGCACATCAAGCTTACACAGATGAACTAATCTGATCGGACACCTGGCTGAGAGTGATGACTAATGAGCTAGTCTGGAAGACCATTAGATACTGTAGAAGACCATTAGATACTGCCAGATTTCTAAGGGGGCAAAAGGGGCTATTACCCCGTATCCCTCTCTAGCCTCTTTTCAAAAATATCATAATTTTAAAAAAAGTTTCTCTAATTGGAAAAAAATAATAATTACTGCTTGGAATTTATTTTTGGATTTGTATCAATTGTTTTCAATTCAAGAATAAAATAAAATAAAATTACTGCTCGTCATTTGGGTCAACAGTAATTGGAATATTGGTTAGGAAATATAGCAAACCTGCTAGCTCTGTAGGAAGGACCGCACTTCTTCTCAGGGGCCACACTGTTCAATTAGCATCTTTATCTATTTGTAATGGTCTCAATTTCAAGCTTTTTATACATGCTCAAAAATTGTTGGAAATAGTGCTCATTGTGTAATATAGATTTTAAAATTACTGTTCAGATCGCTAGTGGAAGTGGTAGTTTCATTGTAGTATGATGCTAACTTTATATAATCGAGACATCTATATAAGAATTGTCATCCATTAAATCATTTTCAGTGTTGAAGAACACTTTCACAACCACTAGTAGTACAACAGGCACCATTTACTCTTCAAGTCAAATTTATATTTGAACTTACAAATGTATCTATATGTATATTTTGGATAATAAAAACATACATGATAAAAATGCATACATAATAATATTTTATTTTTATTAAAGATTATACACAAAATAAATTACTGAGAAACAATAAGTTTTTAGAAATTGTTTATATTGTTATGGAAAAAAATCAAGTCAAGTTTCGACTTTGATTTGATAATGAACATAATGGCCGATACAACATAGATCCTGTATAAAATGATAAACAAAACAAAAATGATTTAAATAAAGTAATGACAAAACTAATAAGCCCAAAACAAAATTAGATTTGTCATGCATAAACAGGGCTGTAACAAGAGAAAAACATGTTGGGGCCTGGGGGCTGGTAATGAAACCAAATGCAGCTTGGCATTTGGGATGGTGGTTCTGTGAGTACTGCAGGCCCCTAAGGTCTTAATCTAGCTCTGTTCACAAAATCCTCATTATTGAGTCTATATGCCAAACTAAATTAAGCTTGTGACTGAGATAATCACACACTGTTTATGCCAGTTTATTAAACAGATATTTAGATTTTCAAAATAACTATGCAAATATTACACTCTGTCCAATGCATTATAACTAGGTGACCATCTAAAGCTTGATATGGACATTTATATGCCTTGGATCAGTTGCAGTGAGCGGAATTCTTTAAGTTGCCCTTGTAAGCATTCCTTATATAGTGCCACTTGTGATTATTTGAGCTCAGGTAAAAAAACTTTTCTCTCTGTTTGGCCTTTTGCTTTTTAAGCTTAGCTCAGGAAATACCAATAAAGTAATCTCATCAACTCTAACAGAAAACAACTTTTAGATAATTGCCAAACTCCTTTACAAAGTCTAGAGTTGACTCTCCACTCATTATGATTCAAACTCCAATCAACTGATTGCCTATAGGCTGTCTCACTGACTGAGCCTAACTGACAAGTCTTTGATATTAATGAAATTTATCATACAGATATGCACAGGCTTATTTCATTCTGATAAATGAATACATTTTTACATTTTTTACATTTTTATTAATTCTTTAATTATTTTTCATGTATACAATATAAAAGTTACAGTAATCATCTTCAGTTGAAATGAAGTTTGACCCTGGGGCAGCCAGCCTTGCTTAAAATATTAATAATTCAGAAGCTATAAACTGCATTTAAAAAGGTGCAAGGTAGTTTGATAATCATCAGAATGAAAAAAGAGAATTGGCAAACCAAGTTTGAATTTCGTCTGAAGCTCCAAATGTTCACTTAATACTAATGCCCCTTTAAAAAGGCATGCATCCACTTTTTCCTGGATTCCATCCATCAAAAGATATCAAACATGTTTTGTCACTGACATGCTATGATTATCAAGAGTTGGTAAGTGAGATCTCAGGTTAACCATTATCCCATAATTACCTTACTGTCAGGACAGTAAAAGGCTGTTACACTCACAGTCTTCCTTGACACAGGCCTGTCAAAATGGGTATTTATTAAATCATGTATTTGATACTAAGTTCAAATACAAACAAAAGATTGATAAGGCTAAGATATAAGATAAGTCTCCCAAATGTGCCCCACTAATCCAAAAACAATTTATACAAAATTATAAACCTATGAGAAACAATGTAATTAATGCTGAAATTCAAATTTTTATAAATTATTCAATGGTTTTCAGACAATTTTTCAATACTTGATAGCCAGTACTGGATTAAGGCCGGTGCTGAGTGGGCTTGAAACCAAGGACCCCCAACATTTATGGGATCCCCAAAATTAGTGAACACAAAAGTTTGTAAACATACGATGTAATGATTATAATTATGTGGATGAAATTCATTACAATTACTTTTCAATTCAATAGAATTCCTAGTTTATTTATACTAGTCATCATTTTGATGGGATGGTCCTTGTTTAAATTACAGTCAGGGATCCCATGCAACTTTTATCTGGCTCTGATAGTATCAAAGGATAATGAAAAAAAGTTCCAGGATTATGTGTCGATCGAAAAGAAATGTGTGTAATATTTTTTCTTCAAACTTACTTTATAGTTTAGTAAATTCCGTTTTCTTTTTTATATAAATCTCACAGTATTGGTGTTCAACTGCTCCCAAATTGCAGCAAATTTGACTGCTACATTCCACGTCTGGGTCGGCTCCAACTCATTGCTGTTTTGAAGTTCTGACTGTTCAAAAGATTGAGCTGAATTACTCATGAGGGATTTCTTCGACAGGAATGAGAGTCTGTTCATTTTATACATCATCTGTAACTTTGTGGGCTTTTTCATTATCCAGATGGAGTAAATCATTGTTGCTAAGCTCCTCTGATTGTGATTCTATTAATTCTTTGATGTTTTCCTGATCCAATTCATTAAACTATGGGCTTTGCCACTCGCTGTTATTTCCTGGGTAGGTTCTTTCATTTGGTTAAGGAAACCAACAAAATCATTTTGGGTCATCTCCAGTTACTTCGATTGCCTAGTGGAATATTTTCCCAAGGTAATAAACCTTGAATGTCGCAATTGCACATTGAGCCATAGGCTGTAAGGGAGACATATTTGAGGAGAAGAAAATTACCTTCAATCAAATCAGTAAGATGTCCAGGCAAAAATTATTAACACCTTATTTTTTCATCATAATCTGTAAGTATCCGACAAAAAAAAATTATGTGAAGCAATCTATGAAAAAAGCTTTTTTAATCAAGTGCCAAATTACAGGTAGGGTTTTTTGATTCCAGCCTTCAAGTTCCCTCGTTTTCTATGAATGATACATAAACATAGGTATTAGCTCAAACTCTCGTATCAGCATTGCCACAAAATAAAAATTTCAGACGCTCTTTAGAGACTTTATAACTAGGCTGTGATTTCTCTCAGCTTTCTGAAAAAAAAGTCTTAAAAGGTATTATTCTCCGGAATAAACCTGTCTCGTTGATGTTGAAAATTTGCTTATCGCTATAGACACCTTCTTCTTGAATTTTCTTCAAAATGTCAGGATAATTTTTTGCTGCCTTTTCACTCGCAACTCCACCTGCTATTCGTACATTATGCAAGCCAATTCTCTTTTTAAAACGATTAAACCACCTCAAGCAAGCACAGAATTCTCATTTCCCACCTTTCCTCCCTCTCTTTATTTTCCTTTCAATGAAGAGAAGAGACTTAAATCTTTGGCTTTAATAATGTCAGTACTGATAGGGATTCACTGCTGATTGCAATCTTTGATCCAAATGGGAAGGAATCTTTCTAGTCCTATCATGAAAAGGCTCTCATTTTTCGAAATTTGCATAGTTTCAAAGCAGGGAGCAACTTTCCATTTTTCTTTGTGAAGATCTGCTTGGGATAAAATCGCTCTTATTGTTAGCTCAGCCATGTATAGTCACGTGCAAGTTTTGTTTTAGAATCACTATGTTCATATTTTTTTTATTATATCAAATTTTTCATTCAAAGCTATCACATTTCGACACTCTTTCTCACAGCCTCTATTTTGTTTATACATCGGTTCAATGGTTTTTTTCTACTCAGAAAAAATGAGGAATTAAATCGTTAATTTTAATTAAATTTTTGGAAATAAATCTTTTGAAATTTAGTTTTTATCAGACATTCTTTATACAATCTAAAAGCCCAAAATATATTTGAAAAAAAAAGCAGCTAAAAATTTCCCAAACAAAACAATATTCTACTTTTATTGTATTTTATATTTTCTGATTCAGGGTTATTTTCTGAATCTCTAGCCAGAGTTTCAAATAACTGATTTAATTTCTTCAGGGACTTATCTTTATAGAAAAGTAAATATTTTTAGTATCAAAATAATTTTACAGAGATTTTATGAAACTAGATAAAGAGGGGGCTGATTGACTTGAAATATGACAAATACTTGATTTTTGGTAAATTTTTTGAATATTGGCATGGCTCACCTGTCACTGTTGACAAACAGAAAGTACCTACTGTAGAAAACATTTTGGAAGAAAATGGTGTACTATAGAGAATTTAATTCATCATGAGCTAAATTATTTTGAATTACCTTCTAATTATGGCGCTAATCAAATTTGGGGAATGCTATATGATTTGGGGATAAAAATTGTTGTCACATTAATCAAAAATGCTCTAATTAGAACTGCATTAGTTTCCTGTACCTAGATTTTCCATATTTTTTTTGTATTTAATATTATTTCTATGTTCACTAAAAATGCTTTTGTTATTTAGTATTTTTTTGGTTTGTTTTAGCATCTATTCACCCTGGTCATCTCTCCTAATTAGAACTGGAGTTTGTGGCTGTAACGTGTTCCTTAACAAAAACTATTATCAATAATTTTCTCAGTAATATTTCAGTTTTTGAAAAAATTTATGATATATAATAAATAATGTTAAATTTTATCTTCTAACTTGTAAACTGTAATTTTCACAAGTAAAAGTCTTTTGACTTGTGAGAGGCTCGGTATCGCTGAGTGCAAGTGGCCTAAGATTTATTCTGTGGCCTTGAAAAATAACTCTGCCCAGTCTTGGGAATCAGTAAGTCCTGGGGCGGCACTTTCCCATTGCATCTAAAAGGCAAGGGTCGGGCTTGCCCTGATGTCTTTGCAACATCAGTTATGGGAAGTGGAACAATTTTTTTTAGCTTTCCTTATGGAACCCCAGATTAAACCAATCTTTTGTCACATCTTGCTCTTGTAGGGGAGTGAATAAATATGGAAAGTCTTTTCATTGTATATAGGCATGGATGTCCTGCCATTTTTCCAGGCGTTGGGTCAAAAGTATATATTCAGGATGGAGAGGGGGGCAAAAAAGTATATTCAGAATATATCTTAGTGACAACCCAGTTACATGAAAGGCATCCCACCTGCCATTTGCTGTGTAACCAAGTATGACCCACTGTATGAGCCAGATTTCATATGGTGCACTCGACTGTTGACAGAGATACATGACCTGAGCACCAGTGAATGATAATACAGTCTCTTTATAAGGGAATATTTAGTTGGGATTATATAAAACAACTGCACTGCACCATTGTGGTTTAATAACTATAAGGTTCCAACTTTTAAATTCCTTGGTGAGAAGGCCTAATCCAGAGGAGTGCATTAGCCCCAATTGTGCCCCCAACCAAGAAGATACCCATGTATAAGTTAGTCTAGACTAATTTCCTCTTTACAACACTGAGATAAAACAACAAAGGTAAGGAAATTAGATTAAACTAATTGATATCCAATGATTGAAATGTTTGAAAATATCAGGACAGAAAGTAAAATTCTTATATTTATAAATTTCCCTCGTCATCTGTTTTTTAAATCACCTAACCAATCTGCGAAGTAGGCAACAGATTTTTCTCTCTTTGCTCGTGTATGTGTGTCTCTGATTGCCCCTGATTACATTTTTGGGGTTACAACTATTTGGAGTATACCATTTGGCACCATCAAGAAACATCTCTTTTTTTTTTTCAAAAATCTTTTTTTGGGGACTCTGTGGTCATTTTTGACCAACAATGACCAAATCTTGTTCTGTTATTTTTTTTTTTCAGTTGTCCTGCATCGAGATGATCCTCCTAAACCTAGACTGGGAACAATAAGGATTTAGAAAAGATGGCAAATGCCAATATAACCTCACATTGTGTTTCGGCAAAAAACCTTCATAATCTCCAAGTAATGCTAGACAGACTGAATGAAGAGTGCAAGAAAGTTGGTCTTCATATGAACATCTGTGAAACAAATGTCATGTACAACAAACATGTTGAGGACAAAGACACAAAAATCCAAATTGAAAACCAGAAAAAAAGTAGACTACTACATCTACCTAAGACAATGAATCTCCATGAAACCCTCAAAAGGAGAAAAATCACTGTAGGATGGTAAGCAATCAGTAGAGCAAGCTCAAGCTTCAAGTATATGAAAATCCTATTAGTCTTCAGAAGAAGGGTCTGTAACCAATGCATCCTCCTGCTAGTCACCAAGGAGCTGAAAACATGGAACCTAACCAAAAGATTGATCCTCAAACTCAGAACCTTGCAACGTGCTTATGAAAGAATATCACGTGGATAGATCACAAAACTGAATAATATATGAAAGAAAGAACAGGAGTCTGAGACATCAAAGAATCCATTACGAAACTTAAATGGCAATGGGCTGGTCATGTTGCAAGAATGACTGACACCCGATGGACATCACGATTCACAACATCAATCTCCAGAGATCGCATGCAAAACCATAGCCGGCAGAATATGTGATGCCAAGATGAATTAGACAAGTTCAGAAAGTATCAGCTCTATGACGCCCATGATAGAGAGGTTTGGTGAATCCCATTTCAACTCCTTAATTAGAGATTCCTGTAAATGCAATTTGCAAACTTTAGCAAAACAAGTCAACTAAGGTTGGGCTGTACAGAAAATTTGTCATGATTTTTTGAGTACATCACTCTATCAATGTTATTAGTGTATTTTTTGGGAAAAAAAAAGCTTTTTTAACCTTTTTGCGGCCTTATTCTGATGGGTTTATTAATAATATCTAGATTCTGGAGAATCTAGATGTTTCCATAAGTTTTTTTTACTCTATTTTAGCTGTTTTCCTGCGGAAATAACAGTGATGTCATAAATGAATTTACTCTGACCACATTTAATCTTTCATGGAATCTTTTTTATATGATTTCAAATTCTAACACTACAGTTGTTCAATTATAGACTGTTATGGTGAGATGTATTCAATATTGATACATTCCATAGGTAATGAATTACTTAAACCAAATTATGTACTTTGATTGTTGGAGTATATGTGTGAGGGTAATAATGATATTTTATTTGTCAACACCCATGGAATTTTCACTGGTTCAACAAGTGAATAATTACAAATCTAACCAAATTTTCTTTTGTTTTTGACAATACTTTCTGTAAAAACTATTCCTTCTTTTCTTTTTCTGGCTCAAAGAAAGACATTAATATGGTTGCAGATATGTGCTTTAACTCATATATTTTCAAAAACTTAGGCTCAAAGAAAGACAACATGAAGTTGTTAATCAATACTTGACTCAATTATTTGATCCCAGGCATGGGCAACTTTTCTTATCTGTTGGGCCACATAAGACATTTTTCATCCTTATTTGGGCCGCACATTCACTTCAAAAATATCAATTCTTATTACAGACAGCACACTTAATTTCTGTTTTACGCAAACATATGAATTATAATTATTCTATGATTGATTTATGAAGCCAGAACAATAGTAATTTTATAATATAAATTATAAAATTGACTAAAATTATATGAGATTTAAATAAATGCCAGATTGGCTGCGAGCCACAAAAAATGTTGCCATGAGCCAAATCTAGCCTATGGGCACATGGTTGCCCATATGTGCTTTAACTCTTATATTTTCCCAAACTCCAGCTCAAAGAAAGACAACATAAAGTTATAAATGGCTAAGTAGTGATTGTGGCTTTTATATTTTCCTTTTTGTTGCAAAATTTATCCTTGGGCTTTATCAAATTTCCTCTTCTTCCCTGACAACAAAATCAATGTTTCAGAAGTGGAATAGAATGAAACATGTACAGACTAAGCTATTTTCTTGGAAGAAAATTTGTATTTCCGAAGCTTTTTCCTTCTCATTAAAACCTGATTTTAATTGTAAAAAATTAATGACAACCAGAATCAATGTTTCAGCAGTGGGATAGAATGAGACATGTACCGACTAAGCTATTTTCTTGGAAGAAAATTTGTATTCCCAAAGCTTTTTCCTTCTCATTTAAACCTGATTTTAATTGTAAAAATTTAATGATTACCAAAATCAATGTTTAAGCAGTGGGATGAAGTGAGACATGTTTACACTTGGCTATTTTCTTGGAATAAAATTTGTATTCCCGAAGCCTTTTCCTTCTCATTAAAACCTGATTTTAATTGCAAAAAAATTAATGACAACCAGAATCATTGTTTAAGCAGTGGGATAGAGGGAGACATGTATACGCTCAGCTATTTTCTCGAAAGAAAGTTTGTCTGTTCAAAGCTTTTTCCTTCTCATTTAAACCTGATTTTGATTCCAAAAAAATGAAGAAAGAAAATGGTAAAATAGTTGATACTCAGCCGAAAATAGGCAGACTGATACAGACAATAATATCTTTGAGTTACAGTTTTTCTTTTATTGCTTATTAAAATTTAAGAGATGCAGCTGACTATCTGTCTTTCTATACAAGAAAATTCCTTTTTAAAAGTTTTGACAGTACTAACATTATTTATATCATGCCAAAAATAAACTTAAAAAGCATGACAGACAGATTTAATGAGAACAGAAATTAGAAACAAGCATTTTCTTTCCAAATTATTTTCGAACAATTGAATTTCGACTTTGTTTTCTCGATGTCCACACAACTTTTCATCCAATCTATTCTATGGCCTCTTTTCCTGTACTGAAAAGAAAAAACCCTGGTAGCAAACAGAAATTTTCAAGCCATGTAAGCAGGAAAGCTTGGAAAAAACAATCATTCTATATTTTCAGCTATGTGTGCAGCTCTTTCCAATTTTAAACATGAAGACGTTCTTAGTTCTCTTCTTTGTTGAATTACCAAAATCCTTCTTTTAAATTTCTGTTTGCTAACTTTTTTGTTCTTATTTTGTCTAACATTACCAGAAAAAAATCCCCTCTCTTTCGATACTAAGAATATACCTGGAAAAGGCCATAGAATGAATCAGCAGGAACATGGTGTTGAAAGTATCAAGGACATGAAGAACAGATTCAATCATCTAAAAGCAATTTGAACTGTTGATGGACAAAGTTATGAAAAAACATTTCTTAAAGGTTATAAAAGGATCAATTGTTGAACAACATGTTTTCTAGTATCAAGAGCAAATGGTTTTGTATCATAAAAGGCTTTATTTTTTAAAGATTCTTTAATTGTTTCATCCCTTTGCCATGAATAACACTGTTCCTCGACCTCTTGGTTTTAGACAAAATTTCAAAAAAAAATATTTCTCCTTTATGTACAAAACACTGGGAAAAGGAAAAAGATAATGGTAGCGCAATCAGTAGAGCAGTTGCTTTACATAGGCAGGCTTCCCTTGAATGCTGAAAGTTACATCAATATATTTGAAGAAATATGTTACCTTCATTTAAACACTTGAGAAAAAGAGCTGTGTTTCAGCATGACAATGGTCGAAAAACACTCTGCTATAAAAAAAAAAACAAGAGAAGCACAAGGTAGTGCTCAATTGGTCTTGTATGTTGGCAGATTTAAATCCAATTGAATATACTGAAACAAAAAGTAAAAGAACAATAACCATCCTACAAGACAGATTTCAAAGAATGCATACTGTTAGAATGGAAAAAAAACATCCTAATGATTATTTGAACAAATATAGTGAAGTAAATGTTGTCAAGACTACGAGCAGTGATAGCAAATAATAGCGGCAGCACCAACCATTGATTTTGAATAAACTTTATGATGTATGGGGTGTACTTATTTTTGAGCCATTGCATAATAATTCAATTGGCAACATAGTTTCAATACTGTAGTGTGGTCTTATATAATGACTTAAAATATCTGTTTTGATTGTATAAGATTGCACTGGAAATAATAAAATCCTACTATCGTTTGTTTGGTAGAAAATTAACTTTCTATAAGAAAAAAGAAGTAGGAATGTAATCATTTGTGGGTGATAATGCATTAGCATGGTCTGAACATAAAGGAAAAGACGAAATATGGATAAATAGAAGATATATATATACATATATATAAACATGTATATGTATTAAATGATATGTAGTATAAAATAACATCCAGATACGATACATTATGATAATACCCGATATTAGTTTTTAGTTTGATTACTCTGGGTTTGGTCTGTTACTAAGATAATTATGAAAAGGTGATTGGGTTGTTCTTAAAGTGCCTCGAGGTGTAAAATAATAATAATCTTGATAGTATTGCTGCTACTACTATTGTTAATGATAACGAAGGGAATAAGATAGCTATGGTGGTTAATATTTAGTATGCCTATATGTGGGGTGTTAAACTAGGTTTTTTTAATAGAAATTTAAAGCGGTGTCAACACTTTAACACTACTTCATTTTTTCTATTTCATGGTTATTTGTTTTTTTGTTCTATTGGCAAAAGTGAGAATTTCAAATATCATATCTAGACATAGTTAACATGGGGTTTCAATGTTCTGGCATATGTGTGTATGTTTTAAAAATTTCCATCTTATTGTAAAATATGTTTCTGCCCTGTTTGGGTTTCTTCAGGCTATGATTCAATTTATTTGGATCCCTATTCAGGATGTTATTGAGGGTGAGTCTATTTTTCCTGGGTGGAAAACTTTCCTTCTATTCTACTTCTATCTTTTTTTTTCTTTGTTAAATTGTTGGTTGCTGTTTGCATTTTATTTTCCATAGGGGAAGTGGATTAATGTCTGGTTGTTATAAATTACCTAGGATGTTTCAGACACTTTCTTTATCAGTGTGTTGTTAATCCATCAGCTCTTTGTGGTATCTTTCCTCTCAGGAAGTATTCTTTTCCTACTTTTATCTGCCCCCCACTGCCCACTGTGTTAGGGTTCACTTTTACTTGACCTTTGTTATTTCTTATTAATTCTTTTCATATTCTGGTGGCTTTGTATCTATATAGGTAAGATAATTATGAGAAGGTGATCAGGTTGTTCTCAAAGTGTCTGGGGATATAACTCAATGTTGAATGTGCCAAGCACTTTATGAAATAAACCTATCACACATTGGATATTGAATTTCTGATTTGTACTTTGGTGTATACCTATCTATCTATCTATCTATCTATCTATCTATATATGTATATATATATATATATATATATATATATATATATATATTCACTCTAAAACATAACTAGATATACAGACATTAATATATATAATGTCAGTATGTCTTTGTATACTTATGAATGAAAATGACATGAAAGTTAGCAAATGCTTCGGCGGATAAGTGTCTAATTGGCAAATGACACCTACATTGACCTTTTTTTATTACCCAAAATATCTATGCCAGATTTGATGGAGCTAGATTCATTATTATAAATAAAAATGGTATCAAAGTAAATAAATGGTTGTGGATGGTGTCCAAAAACACCATTCATTATCACTCTTATATTCTCATCCTGACATTAGTTCAAATAAGTCATGGAATAATGGTAATGTCAGGATTTCAGACTATATGCATCATTGATCATGGTATCCCATGAGAATTTCTCTGTTTAAAATTTTGTAATACTCAATCATGTGGTCTGAAATTGCATGAAGGATAAACTCACAGAATGGGGTGTGAAATATTATCTTACTATGATTTACCAAAAGTCTTTCTTTCCATTTTTCTGTCTGTATGTGACAGCCTACTGCAAAAAACACACAATATAACACAATGAAATTTTCTGTATATACCAATGTGACCCGTTGGAAAGAGAAATTAGTTTTTTTAGAAATATGTTTTTTTTTTTGCGTACATGTCAGTGTGATTGAGGGGTAGGGGGTCGATTTATGATGGATGCATTTTTTTTTGTCTGCTTTTTCAGCTAAATAATCTGGTTGCAGATGACAATATGCAGTGAGGACTTTATATCATTCATAGAGAGGCGGGAAGAGTAAGAAGGAGAATGATTATTAGGTGCTGATTAGGAATGCTTTATCCTGCTTTTGTATCTTTTTTACAGAGAGGCTGAGAGTAAAAAGAAGAATGACTGTTTATTTCAAGTGGTATGTATGTGCATTTAACATTTTTCCGAAATTGTGAAAAACTCACAAATATCACTTTTCAAGAAGAAATTAAATTAAACAGACTGATTTCCATTTGTCTATCTATCTAATTTTTTTTTTTTTTTTTGCAGTAATTCATTTAGTGTTTAGTCTAGTACACTTGATAGTCCAATCATGTCAGTAACACTTGCATTGATAAATTCCTGATAATGGACAATCCCTTCCGGGACAATCCTTTGCAACACATTTCTGTAGTAAGATAATTTGCAATGGATTCACATCATATACACCAGACTAAATGCTCACCTAATGGGCGGGAAAAAATTGCTGTAAAAAAAGAAATAGAAAGAAAGATAAATTGAAATCATGTAATGTTTAATTCAATTTGTTTTTTAAATTGATTCAATACCACTCTTAACACCATTCGAAAAAAAAGTGGGGGATGGGGGCTAATGTTGAGGAAAGGAAAAGCTAATTCAAAAAGAGGGTAGGGTAATGTGAAAAAGGAGGGCACTCATGTGAAAAAGTGGTTTATACATAGAAATTAAATGGGTCATAGAGCATAGTTAAAAACAGCCATTAATTTTAGTAAAATTAGGGCCAATCTCCAAAAAGGTGAATGACAGATGAAAAAAAAGAACGGTCCTGACGTTAAGAAACAGGGAAAAGTTTAAAAGGAGATGTATAATGTTAAAGATGTAGGTGTAATGTTGAGGAAAAGGGAACTATTGTTAAAAAGGGGGACTAAAGTCCAAAATTTGGGCAAATATTAAAAAAGAACGTTGGGAGTAGAAGCTGGAAGAGGGAGGGGGTTAATGTTAAAAAGTGGGAAAAGTTCCCACTCTATTTTAAGCCAATAAAATGATAGTAAACGTTCCCTCCCAATTTCGAACCCTAAGAGCCAAAAAAATTACTCTCCTCAATTTGAAATGTGGAAGAAAATTCCCTAAGGATTCTGTGCCCTAAAAGTGAAAAAAAAATCTTCCTCCTTGATTTTGACCCTTAATGGTAAAAAGGAATACCCTTTGATTTCAACCCCTGATAATGGGTGAAAAAAATCTTCTCGATTTTCACCCCTCTCCCTTTTGATCCCTAAAAGTAAAAGCAAAAATCCCTTGGATTCTGTCCTCTTTGAATTGAAAGAAAATCTACCCCCTCAATTTCAACCCTTAAAAGTAAAAAAATATACCTCACAATTTCAATCTCTAACAGTAAAGAATGAAAGACTCCCTTCAATATTTCGGCCTAAAATTTAAAAAATCCTTTCCCTCAACTTAGGAAAGATATTCCTTTCAATTTAACCCCTAAAAGCAGAAAAAATTAATCCCCTCAATTTTGACCCCTAAAAGTGAAAAGATTTTCCTTTCAGTTTTGACCCCTAAAAGTTGAAAAAATACTTTGGATTTTGACTCCGAAGAATAAACCACCACCCAAACTTCAACTTTGACCCCTAAAAGTTAGAAAAAGAATTTCCCTGCATTTTGCTCCCAAATATTGACAATAATTACCTCTCAATTTGGACCCCTAAAAGTGTGAAAAAACAGAATCCCCTAAATTTTCAACCCGAAAAATTAATAGAAGAAATTCTTCTTGGATTTTGAATCTCAAAAGCGGGAAAAAAATTTCCACTTTGATTTGATTGATATAAGTGGAAAATAGTGATAGTAAAAATGATTTAGTAATATGCTTTATGAATAGAATGATTCTCTCTTGTGATTGGTCAGCTGAACTAATGGACCATAGAGACAGACCCTGGAAACAAAAAGAAAAAAAAAATTCTTAAAAGTGTAAAATGAAAGTTCCTTATTGATTTTCAAAAAAATATTAGTTTCTTTGACATAACCTCTGATCCCCAAACTTCAAGTTTTAGAAAAATGTACCTCAACCATTTAACATCAAAATACGCACCAATAAAAGCATGACTATTCAAGGTTTCCATAAACAACCAATGAACAATGACATATGTTAAAAAAAATGTTTTTGCTTCTTCTGAATAGAAAATGCAGTCTACATCACATTTTGATCTCTGAGGATTGAGTTGAGGAAAAAGGATAGAAAAATATCCTTTTATTACGTCATCAAAAAGTATTTTTACCATCGATGAATTATCATTTAAATAGATGCCCTCTGACTTGAAACCCCCTAAAATATATTTTGGGGGGATGGTTTTCAAAAACTAATTAGCTAAAAACACTTCCCAGGGATCAAATCCACACTCAAAAAAAATTTTATGGATTGATACAGAGTAGTTTTTGTGGTAGGTGAGTACAGACAGACATACAGATGGAGTGACTGCCTTTCAGTGAATTGTAATAAGATTGTAGTCCTATTCTGTAAATAATGTTTCTATTAATTCCTGACTGCTGAAAATTCTCTTTTCTTCATTTGCATTACATTTCTATTGCAAAATTATTTTCAATACTTTCCTGTGATAAAATCATTAACACATTCACTGTTACCCTAGATGTTTGAACCCTTACATAATGCAATCTATGTTTTTGAATTATCATTGCTATATAAGATTACTCATGCTTCATTTTGGTAAATAAAATGAGATTTATTGAACTATAATGAATGACGCTAATGTATCCTCAGTACTAGCTTTGTTATTTCAATCCATAGTGCCACTTAAGCATAATGGTTGTTTTTTTTTTTTACCAAAAAATAGCTTTTCAAAAGCCGTAGCAACAATTGACCTTAAGAAAACTGTAGAATGGATGCATCAAAAGCATTATGTAATGTAATACAAGACACTCATGCATGTTGTTTGGAAGTAAACATGTTAACAAAGCATTTACATTATATATTCAGTAGTCCAATTCTGTCAGTAATGCTTACATTAATTCTTTACAACTGAAAATTTTTTCCTTCTTGATATTCTACACACAACATAGAGATGGAGGGCCAATATTTGCCCAAACAAATTTTAGATCAAAAATCTATCAACTTCTACTTTGGAGCATTACTATGAGGATTTTCCTTCATTCGAAATCCTGTGAACAACCTTCATAGATTACTTTGGTTGGATACTTTATCTCAGAACTTCAGACAATGTTGGGCAGTGATCACTAAAAAAAGTGAAATTTTCAAGTCTTAAGAGTCGGATACTACAAATCATTTCAGGAGGAGGGGCCAAAATATCCCCTTTCTGCCCTGTAGATACCTCTTTAAACTTGATATTTTACATGGGTTTTCGAGCAGGAGATAGATAAGTATTAGATTATCAATGCACTGAGTTCACATCATTAGGTTGTTCAGAATCATTCCAACCTTCAGAGTTAGAAATTACCATAAATTGTAAATGAAGGACTAATCTATGAAATGATATGTTATACACCCGATTTGATGTAAAATGTACAGTTGGTTTTGAATATAGATGTCAGAGCAAGAAAAACTGTTGGGTACACAGTCTACTCCAGTGGCATCAACCTCTACCACTACTCTTTTGGCAGAGTGCCAATTCTGGCTTTGAACTCAAGACTTGCTTTTGCTTGTAAGCGGCAGATAATGAATTCAGTCATGGTTCAAGTAACCAGAAGTTATTTTATAACTTTGTGTGACCAGAGACATCAAGGACACTGAAAACAGTAGTCACAACTGAGACGACATTACTTTCCGGACATCCTAAATATACTATAGAAATCTTGATAGTGAAACAAAGGCTATTATTGGTATAATTTCACAAATTCAGTCCAGCATCCATATTTTCATTGCTTTTATCACAACATTTTAACTGATATGTTCCTTGTCTTCAAGGGGTGTATGCTACACCTAGTATTCCGGTCATTTGAATGCCTTTTTGAAAACACTGTTATGAATACAATGAAGATAAGGATACTCATCCAAACAATACATTGAATAATTGGAATACTTCATCTCAAAATTTCAGGCAACCTACTGTTCTTTCATTGTTTTTAATTTTCTTCCATTTGCACAGAGAAAACTCTATTTCAGTTGGTCAAAAGCCAGGAACAGCTACTTATTACTGTACATGCCCAAATATAAGACAAATGTTTTACAAAAGTATTTAGAGGACTATAGCTCACTGCAACTTATCAAAGCCCCATAACTGTTCATATTTAGGTTTGGTGGATGGCCTCCTAGTCACAACACTAGCACATTGGATTCATCATAATACTTGCTGAGTTTTTATTTTTCAAATTAAATGTCCATCTCATATACAGGCATCTGCAGTAAGTGGATAAATAATTAAAGCAAGCCACTCAAATCAAAAAACGAATTTCCTTATCTTCCAATGAAAGAAGAAACAGGTCCAACTAATCACTTAAAAGAAACTGTCATGTGACCATCTTTTGGCAGCATGCCATGTCAGGGATGATCAATTAAAAAATTGGAAAAAAAGTGGTCATTGAATAAATTATTTCTCTCGCTTGTTGTTGAGTAGTGATTGCTTGAAAAAGTCTGCATTTTCAAAAAAACCAGCATGAATGCTGCCAAACGCAAACAAGAGGATCAATTATGCATGAACTTATATAATTTTGCATGAACTTACATAAATTTATATGAACTTATATAATTTTGTATGCACTTACATGATTTTGTATGAATTTACATAATTTGGTTAAACTTGGAATTTGACCGCAGTTCCCTAACAACCTAGTTTGGGAAGGAATTTTCAAAAAAAAAATTCTTGTGGGCATTAAGCAAATGTTTATGTTCAAAGATCAGTTGGCATGGCCTGTATGAGTGATACATACATAGCCAGCCAGATCAACTCGAAAACTGAAGAAACCTATCTCAATAGTTTTGGTGACAGTTTAGGTTGACGGTTTCTTTCACATCATAAAAACTCATAAAATATTTTCATTGAATTCAGCAGAAGAGGACACGTAGATGAGTCCTTTATAATTATGAATATTCAAAGAAATTATTCATAAAATGAAAATTGTTTTTCGAACCATACGTATTTGATTAAATCAAATTCTGGAGAAGTGGTGGCATAAAAAAATTTGATTAAAAAAACGATAATTCTATCATGTTTAGAGAATTATGGAAACTATTTACTACCGTGTTACATAAGTTCATGAATTTACATTGCAAATTGAAACCTCTACTAGGAACCTATTAATAGGGGAAGGATTTAAAAGAAATAGAAAAAAAACGTTTTTTTGTAGACATGATAATGAGAGAATGTTTAAATTTTCAGCTTCTCAACTCTATTTGTGCAGCCTGTATGCCGAATGTCTGCAAAAGTACGTGCATGAATACATAGCCAGCCAGCCAGAAACTTAGAAACTGAAGAAACCTATGTTGACAGTTCTGGTGACTGTTTCTAACACCAAAGAATTCAGTACAAAGAAGCTTCAAGAACAAAAATGATCATTCGAATCACTAATCAATAAGAGCATAATTACTCATGACCTCATCCTTTCATTCATTGGGAAATGAGTAGAAATCTGAAGTTAACTCAAACATTTTTGTTGGTGCTCGGCCTTTTTTTTCCCATCCGCTGTTGCTTTGACTATTCAGAAAACAACACATAGAAAAAACAAGCATACATTAGATGAATAGTTCACGAGGGTATTTGGAGGACTAATGCTCTCGGATATGTTCTTTGTCTTCGGTGGGTGCATGTCTCACCAAGTACTCCCGTTGTTTGGATGCTTTTTTGAAAACATTGTTATAAAAACAACAAAGAGGAGGATACTCATCCAAACAATACATTGAATAATTGGAACACTTCATCTCAGAATTCCAGACAATATTTCTGTTATTTCATTGTTTTTGATTTTGTTCCGTTTGCACCGAGAAAACACCATTTCGGATGGTCGAATGTTGGGAACAGATACTAATAAACGTGTACACCTGAATATAGGACAAATAGTTCATGGGGTATTTGGAGGACAATTGTCCACAGCAACTCATCAAAGCCCGATATCAATACAAATTGAGCTTCGGTATTCAGTCCCCTCATCATAATACCAGGGCTTTGGATGCAATGTATTATTAGAAATTGTAAACGTAAAACTGTTACTGAAACATATGTTCCTTCATTTTTTAAAAATCAGTCTGCTTGGCTTTGTATATATGTATAACCTATAATGGCTGCACTGATGGAGCAAGAGGGCTGAAAATCTAAACATTTATTCCTTATTATTTTGTTTTTTTTAAATTCCACTCCAAAATAGGTTTTAATTGAGGGGAGGGGTTTCAGTTTGTGTTGTGAATTTATGCTAAATTGGATTCTAGTTTGTGTCTGCTTGTCTTCTGAAAATTCAGACTTTTTTCAATGATTACTGCCCAACAAAAAGCAAGAGAGAAGTATCTTGTTCATTTGTCACCCCTTCTTCCAAAGCTTCAATTGATTACCCCCAACATGGATTGTTGCAAAAAGACACAGGTTAGGTGACAGTTTCTATTGTGTAACTAACCAGATCTGTTTGTATTGTTGTTTTTTCAAAATTAAATCTCTGACTTATATACCAGTATATACGGTTGTGCAGCTGCCTCTGCTGCCATTGCTCTGTCCATGCCAACACTCGCACGTTCACAATCTGATTTACTGCAAGCCAAACCTGGATGTTGACAATCAATAATTATCAAGAAATTATGAATCTATTCACAAGCATCTCCAATTCCTTCTTCATTATTTTCAATTTTTTCTTCTTTTATGAAGATTATTTGTTAAGGAGTGTTGAGAGAATTTACAGGATTTATTATTGTTTTTGCACAATGGAATTTGCGTGAAACTTATTTGAGGGGAATTGCGTGTAAATAGAATCCGGGTGTGTACCTGAATTAAATTACGGTTAATTCTTGGAATCTTTCATATTATTTAAGTGTCTTTTTGAAAACTTTTCACCACATCAGTTTGAGGATTGGTAAGTGGGTGTATCTTTATAGAATTCTGGTTAATTCCTCACATAGGTCAAATCATTGAAATGTATTTTATTAGCTTTTTTATAACATTAAAGTTTGCATTTATAAGACGAAGCAAGCACAACATAATGAAACTGAATTGCGGATGTGTTTCTTAAAAATTTTAGACATAAAAGCATTTTATGTCAATGAATACAGTGCCAGACTTGGCCAAAATTTTCTACCGGAATTATATGTAAATAGCATACCAAATCCTAAGATTTAACAAAGTAATCAAATATTTGCACATTTTACTATAGTAATCAGCCTGCCAGCATCGCTCATCGAATTTAGCTTCATATTTGTCATTTCTTATCATAATTTTGTTTCTTATTAAATTAAGGTTCATACAATTTAAAATTCAATGTGTTTTATTAAGTAACTTATACCTTGCAGCTGGCTCTACAGAATAAAAAATGAAACTGAAACAAGTTTAAATCCAATTATCATATAACAATAATAAATAATCACAAAAAAAAAGATTGTTAAAAATGATAAAATATGCTTCAATGACCAAGACAAATTGTAAGATAGTTTTTTTTTTCTATGTGAAAAACTTCCAATAAATATTCTACCATCAAAAAGATACCCAAATTGAAGGGGCCTACTGGGAAATTTTCTGATAAGCCAGTGAGCCAGTCTGCCTAAGGATAAATTTGTTTTTGATGGAATATTTCTCTAAAAGTCAAAAGAGGGCCCCCTTTAGAATTCTCAGAAGTATTAATATGAATTGGAGATGGTATGCAACATCAAAAAATATAGATCTTGAGCAAGATACTGTTATATTAGCCAGGGTAAAGCATCGATAATGTAAGTAATATTTTCTTACTTTGATAGTTGGGATATGGTCAAAGCTAACAGACTAAAGGGTAAAAAGTACACATGAGTGAGCATGGACATTATTTGGGGGTTGAAAAAAGGGGTTCAAGAGACAGACTAAGGAAGAGTATGCAGTCCATATCGGAAGAGAGCTTGAGCTACAGTTGTCAATGCCTGCTTCAACTAGATCAGGGTGAGCTGAGTAAATACCTACATTGGGTGCCTATCATCGGGTGCCTTCCACTGGGTGATATACAGCAAGCTAGCCTTGCAAGAGATTTTGATCCTCATTAGGTGTCATACTATTGTGGCCTCAAGTTAGATGTAGCTAAGCTGAGTTAATGTCTACAAATACTTAAAGTATTTCTATATGGACATTAATTAGATTTGAAGTTAGCAATATTTTTAAAAGGACATTTTTTAAGAGTGAAAAAAAAAGTGGGGACATAAATTGATGATATTAATGGTAGTCTGATAGATAAATCAAATCTAAAAGCTCTTTGTAATTATCTCAGACACAATAACTTGATATATCTTGCTACTTGGATAAACAGTTGTGAATTCTAACAGCTGATATATTCATATCTATTTGTTTCGATTCGTGCACAAGTGTCCTTTACACAAACCGGTTTCTGTCTGTCTCGTTCTAAATGATATTCATGAATTCTTCTTGTGGAAAAACTTTCGATATTTGCAAGCCTATAAGGTGCATGCCTTGAAACAATGTATTCTTTTAGACAATTGTTCACCAAACTTTTCTCTTAATTGCACAGCTTGGGCCTTCCATGCATAGCCAAGAACTCATGATATCAGAACGTTTGACACAGAGATATTTAACTTAGGAGCATTAGTTAGTAAGCTAGGACTCACTACCCATTACAACTGTAGAGTGTTCAATTCTGTCTGGGTGCTCAAATATTTTACCTCAGGACCAGATTAATATTAGTGAATTGTTTCTGCATCATATATTTTTGATCCTTGAAATATTGTAATATCTTGCTTTAAAATGTTCAATGAGAAAAAGCATTACACAATGCTGCATGGAAATGATTATTTGCAATTAAATCAAATGAAAAATAGTTCAAGGGGTATCAGGGCTTTGGCATTTAGATTTTATGTTTAATAACCCAGGCAAAGCTGGGTCCTTTTTTATATATATATATATATATATATATATATATATATTATTTTGTTATCTACAGACAGCTGTTTTGTTATATTACTCTTCAGTGTGGCTATAGACAATACATTTTCCCATCCAGTACCACGAGGCAGGATTGAAACCTCCACTTCAGGCCAGGAGGCTGGTATCCTACCACTGAGCCATGGAACTGGACGGTCAGTAAGGCTGAATTTAAGCAACATATTTATTTAGTTTAAATTCCTCATCCACCAGAGTGCTCTATTCCAATGGAAGAGTATAGCATGAGCTTACAATAAACAAGTTACCTCACTTAAAGAGTGCTCAACCCTGAATAGAGGAGTGCTATATATTGAATCACCATAGCCCTGCAAATGGCCTGACTAACCTGCCAAGTGATGCTATAGATTATTCTGTCTTCGAGTGTCTGTATCTATCTATCTCTCCATCTATTAGTGTGTGTGTGTCTGTCTCCAGGCGTTCCTGGTCACATTTTGGGGGCTACAACCTTGAACATTTGAATGGGTACACCACTAATCACCATGTAAAAACCTTTTTTTGTTTGTTTTTTTTTCAGAAAAGTTCTTTTTTGGATCTTTAGGGTCATTTTGAAACAACAATGCCCAAGTCTTGTGCTGGTATTTTTTTAGATGATTTTAGATGAAAGATCTATTTTTTAGATAATTTTACATAATTCTTTAGATAATTAGTTTTGGCACATGCATAGGCTATGGTGATTCATTTTTGCAATGCATGGATATGTATATCTTTGAGATATTAAATTCTTTTGTTCACTGTGAGTGCAAAAAGCTTGTGAAACCCTGCTTTAGGGTACTTCACTGGGGAGAAATAGTTGATGAGCTAGTCTTGCAAACCATTGCTATTGTAGGGAGTTCAATACCTATCTAGTGCTTATATTAGCAACCTTGTGCTGTGTTAAGCTGAGTGAAAAGGACAATTGTTTGCATGTTAGTCTCACAGACTATTACTACTAAAGTGAGTGTGATTCTCACTGGGCACTCTTGTGGCAAACTAAGCAAAGCTTAGCATATATCTGAACATTGGTTATTTCTAAAATCTACATCTAAAAAAGCCGCAAACATTGATATGATAACTTTTAGTATTAGATTGATTTTTATGGTATACAGTTATCCCTCACCGTTCGTGGGGGTGAGGGGTACCTGGGAGCTGTGAATGCACTGAATCCACAAATAATTTTTGCTGATTCCCCTACAACCCTATCAGTCCCCAAAACCCATAAATTTTGTACCATAAACCTTTTTATGATCAAACACTTTAATATTCCCAAGTTGTAAAGGTACAAACAAACATATAAATACAGTAAAGTATACGTTTACATCATTTTTCCGCAGAAAGATCCATCAATAACTGTCAAATCAAAATTTTTTCAGTCAAAAACATAAACACAGCAGTGATCTGCTCAGAAATCCTCAGTGAATACACAAAAGTATTTTTCCTTTTTTTACAACTACTTTTATGCTTTTTATTGCAGTTATAACCAAAATGAAACTTTCAGAGAAGTTATTTGATTATTGCATTACATTTTAAAAGAGCATGAAAAAAGTGCTCAGTAGATGCTAGAAAAAAAAAATACACTTAATTAATGAAAATCATTAATCTTATACAACTATAGTGCAGTGATTATCAACATTTTTCCCCTTTTATACTATTATTGAAGTAAATAAAGATGAATACACTGAATTTATACTGCCAATATAAATAACTTTTAGTTGATAATTTTCTACAATCTTTCTTCTTATTTATACAAAAAGATTATTTTGATGCATTTATGATTTCCTAAACTTTCTATGTTTTGTGCTCTCTGTACAGCATATTTCATATGGTGCGTTTTTTTGTGATATGCTACAAAATTCCCATTAAATTATTGATGACTGAACCACTAATTATTGAAAACACAAATGGAAAACCTGCCAATGGCAAGGGATAACTGTGCATCTATTCTATGACAGTTATTCAAAAAAGGGAATTTATCCAGTTTAAATTTATGCGATTAATTCTGATGTTTCATTGTTTATTTATATCATCTTTGGAACATGATATCAATAAACAGGGAAACCAGAACATATCCCAAGGATGACTGGTACATGCTTGAAGATTCTGACAAAATCTACAATAATTTCTTGGTTCTAAGCAAAATATTGTTGATCAAAAACATGTTTTTAAAATCACTTCATGGCTTTATTTTGAAAATATCAGAACTTGGAAGAGCCTGAAAGGTTTTGAAGGATATATACATGGCTAGACATATTTTTGTTGTTTCATTAACCTGATTTTGTTATTTGTATTCTATTATTCATTTTATGTATTGAATTGCATATTACCAGTAGAAAATGATAGGATTATTTATATATAGATTGGCATTTCTGACTAGTATCAGAGTATCTATATGCACTGCATAGGATCAAATTGTTGCACATCAGCCCCCCTACCTAGGATCAGAGTATAGAATCTGTTCATAGGATCAAAGACTAAAAAGTGTTATAAGCTCAAATATACATATATATGTATATGCATATATATATGTAGGGATTGGCATCAGGTTTTATATGTGTAGACAATTATATTACATTAATATACAATACCAGTCAAATTAAGAGAACATTTTCTCTAAATGTAGTTCTTATGAATATTATTTGCCACAGGATCTTGAAATTTATAGAAAACATTGCTCCTTGTATATACCTTATGTATAAAAGAGTTTCTATGGAAAGTGTCAATGGAAAAAAATATTCGAGAAAAAACTTTATTTGAAAAAAGTTCAGTGAACAAAATAAGAGAAGACTTTTGTCTTTTGTCAGGTTCTAGAAATTTGACCTTAATAAATGATGAGTAGCATTTTGTCTACATTAGGCTAAACATAGAAGCAAAAGAGAAACATTTGGCTCTGAAGAACCACGTTATGTCTTTAGCCAAGCAACTTGCCAGAAAATTGAAATGGACCCAAGCATTCAATTCTAAGCACAAGGGCCTGAATAGGACTGTGTAAAGCACAATAACTATTTCTTATGTAAAAAAGAATCGCTACCTTTGACAATGTTATTTCCCTTGGCAACATTCATCATGAGAATTAATGCGTTTGTTCCAAAATGATGCTTGCTCAAAACTCCTGGAGAGACCAGCATGACTGGTGAAATGAATATTGAGTCTGGACGCAGGAAAAATATCATCCGATCTGGTTGTCCTGTGAACTTCGGTGAGCTAGAGTTATTGCTGGTAAAGGTCTCTATATTCCATATACCAATTGTTTTTAGTTAAATCATTCAGTGATGTTCAATTTTTATTTTGAAAACTTTATCATAGAAATGATATTGTATACTTGTCCTTTTCTTTGAATATCTTTCTTTATAACCATTTTTAATAAAAGTCCTTTTGTACATGAAGTATATACCAAGAACTATGATTATATAGATTTCAAGGTCATGTGGCAATTACTATTGATGGGGACTCATCATCAGCAGCAGCAGAAGAAGACTTTTAGTGTCCGACCTTAGACATAAACCTTCCCCGGGATTGGCGTTGTGGAGCTAATAATTTCTGAACTCTGGGATCCATGTTGTACATTATGTTATCCAAGGGTTGTCTGCCGTTCTGGCAACATGACCAGCCGATTGCTATTTTAGTTTTCTTATGGATTCTATGGTGTCTTGGCCTCTTATTTTTTCTCTTATATATTGTGCTGTCTTGTGATCTCTCCATGTGATGTTGAGTATGATTCTTTCATGTGCAAATTGCATGGTTCTCAGTTTACAGGTCAGTCTCTTGGTTAAGTTCCATATTTCAGCTCCATACATGACTATCGGGTGTGTGCATGGATTATATACTCATCTTTTTAGGACTGATAGGATTTTCTTATTCTTGAAGTTTGAGCTTGCTCTACTGAAACCTAGAGTGATTCTTCATTTGATTTCTCCTTTCTTCTTTTGAGGATTTTGATTGGCATTGTATATCATACACCATTAAAAAATAAAGTAACTCTGAAAAACATACTTGAAAGTGGTCAATCTTGACAAAAGTTAATAAAAAACTCCCCCCAAAATGTCAAAAAATGCAAAAACGCACTGAAAAAACACTGATAGCCCTTTTATAGCCATTTTAAACATTTTAATATGAAATGGTTTTGAAATAGCTAAAGATTGGCTAAAATTGCTGAAAAATAGCACTCAAAGTATTACTAAATGTTGAACTTTCATACTGCCAAAACAGCATGGTGTCACTCCTCTGATGGTGTCACCCAGGAAAGGTCTACTGGAATGTTCCTCAGAGTTACTGTCATCCTGATTTTATCCAGATATAGATCTTTCAAAGCAGCCCTGAATAACTTTGCTTTTATACTGTGTGCTGAAAATCAAAACTAAAGGGGAATGACCCAGGGGGTGCTGGGAAGGAAACTGCTCCGCCCCAAAATTCAAGCTAAATCGTGTAAATTTATAGACAAATTAAGCCCTATGTCCCTCTTAATGCAAGAGTTCCTATATGTCTATGGTCAAAACCAAAACCAGGCAATGTCAATAACTCTATAAACACTACACATCTGCATTCAATAAATATATGCAAGGAATTAGCTTCACAATTCCGATAGAAGAGATCAAATTTTGGGTTTCAGGCGTTCTGGTCCAGTATTTCAATATCAAAGTTATCACCTGAAATGCATGCAAATGCAGGAAAACATCAAATAAACTGCCATATTTGCTAGGATTTTGCTGTTTGTTTTATCTGTTTTGCCAGATCAGAGGTTTGAAACTCTTTTCTGAAGAAAGACTAATGTGTTTCCCACTTTCAACCGCTGAATTCTACAACCAAAACTGCTTTAAAGATTTATAAGACTTCTTTGTTGAGAAGCAGTCTTTTTATTTAGCCATTCATATTTTATTAAAAAAAAATCTAAGCACACACAAGGTGCAAGACAAAGGTTCTGGAAATTTAAGCATATTGATCTATCTATTCATCTATCGAGTTACCCAACATTTCCTATGTCTCACCAAATATTTCTCACATCACTCAAAATCACTTCACCAGGAAATGAAGAACATCATATTTTTTCTTTCCTTTAAGAAGCCATTTTATGCATATATATATATATATATATATATATATATATATATATATATATATATATATATTATATATCCATACATATATATATATATATATATATATATATTTATATATCCATACATATATATATATATATATATATACTGGCAGTAATACTTTTCTTACACAACACAATGAATCAAAAAACGATTATTTACACTATGTAGATATAAAAAAAGTAGCTGTAATCGGAGAACTATTCTGATCCATAAAAAATGACAAACGATATCTTGGCTTAGTTTGCCACATTTTCTGGATACACTACAAAGGCGTTTCTCCCATTGGTTGCTAAGATCTAACCCTAGAACAACCAATGTAGAGCTGTCCCTGAGAAAAGCATAGGGAAGTCAGATAAAATCCAGTAATCTTGAGAGATTGTTCTTGTGCCATGGCACAATTTCTTGAAATGACCTCAGATGACCTCTGGTGACTTCTTGCCAAAACCTTGGAGAACTGAGTGGAGAGGAATAGAATTGACAATTAATAACCTACTTGGTCAACCTCACTTGAGATGTTATCTTTTATGTTAGAAGATGTACCTATATGCTTAATTTCAACATCCTTGGTGTAAAATTATGGCTTACAACTCTGAAAATCAACTAGAAATGACTAGAAATGACCTTAGGTGACCTCAAATGACCTCAGTCGCATTTGACCTTTGCTATGGAAAGGTGTACTTTTGTGCCCAATTTCAGTTTGTTAGGTGCTGAACTGTGGTCAGAATAAGGAAAAATTTTTTAAATGATCACAAATGACACCTGGTGCCCTTGAATGACCTCAGGAAATAACTCCATGAATTGGAATCTTTGCTGTGTGGAGAAGTACCCATAAGCTAAATTTCAGCATCCTTGGTGCAAATAAACTCACTTCTATATCTTGTCAAAACCGATTTACCTGAATATCTTGTCCGAATCAATTTACCTGTATGTTTTTTATATACTGTTAATGTACAAAATGGCTGACATCCTAATGTCAGAAAATAAGATCAAACCAAAATAAACACCATGAATACGGAGAAGACAAAATAGCTATTATATACCTGGATGCATGTTCTAGTGCTTAATCTCATTGAAAACTATAATTAGATTATTGTCATCCAATTAAGAATTAAAAATTCATTGTTCAGTGTGATTCAGGTTATTACCAAAACTCAAGTTAGAATTTGAACCAAAATTGATGCAAAAGCTTTATCCGCCCCCCCCCCTCAAAAATAGACCCCTTTGAAAAGCAACGATTCTTATGAGATGTGATAAAACAAATGATTATTTGTTGTTTGTTTTAGTCTGTAGCGATTACACTGTACCTTGTTTAGAGGAGCTGCAGCAGTGGCCAAAGGCCGGTATGGAAGGGTCTCAACAGCCTAGAGTACATACCAAGACTTAAGCCCTGGATAGATGGATCTCCGTATGGACTCAAAAGCATGGTGTACATACCAAGGCTGAAGCCCTGGATTGAAGGAACTCTGTATGGACTCAATAGCCTGATGTACATACCAAGGCTGAAGGCCAGGATAGAAGGATCCCCATATGGACTCAATAGCCTAGCTATTACAAGCCTACTGAAAGGATGAGGAAAAGAGGATGAATTCAACTTCTTCAGCTAGGCCCCCCAATGATAGCAGCAGTCAATAGATGGACTGAACTGACTGAACTTTCCATGAAATAGCATGATCTAAGTATTGACCAAAAACAAATTAGAATCTGGATTGATCTAAAATGCAATATGATTTCTGAGAATCAATAAATGAAGTGATTCATAAAAAGATGAAAGAAATATCAGAGAAGTGCTACCCAATTCCAGTGAATAATCACATTACCCAATTCCATTGGATAATCACATTACCCTCCCTAGGTGTTGAATTCCTGAGCGTCACTTCAAGCAGTAAACAGATGAGAGGAAAAAAATGAGCCAAGTAATGGTGAAGAAAATGTTGTAGAAAAAGTTTGTTTTTTTTTCTTTTAAATTCTCTCAGTGATTTGTTTTAACCTATATTTTCATCTTCAATTAAATCCACATTTTGGTAGTTACCTCAACAACCAACTTCGTCTTGAACTGTTGCTCATCTCCTAAACCTTCACACAACAAAAATCACGTTTACAGATCAGTTGATTGGATGGTGTAACGTTTAACATATCTGCCACACGTGCAGAAGATCCTGGGTTTTATTTTCTGGTATGATTGAAGAGTGTGGAAAACTTTTCATTTGCACAAATTTCCCTGTGCACTCAGCAGCTAACCGAGTACACTCTAAGCTATGTGATTAGCATGGGGGTATCACTTCATCCTGCAAAGGTGGTGGTCATAAAGAAGTTGTTGGTATAAAATCCTGGTCTCAACCAGACTTGCAAGGATGGCTAAGCTGACACACGCAACGGAAACTGGGGCCTCGTTCCTGGCTTTCATATTCCTTAGGGTGTTTCATGTTATAAAAAGGTAAGAATTTTGATAAGGCAGTAGATATTCATCAATGATTTTGAGATATTCATCTGATCATATTATTTATTATGAAAAATAAATTACTTCCGTGGCATAGTGCTCCGAGGCATTTTGCCAGATATCTGTTGATTTCAGGATCAAATCAAACTGGGAGAAAACCATTTTTTTCCTTTTTTCCTCTTGAGGTAAATGGCGGATTAACCTTTAGGTTAAATAGACCTTTCCTTTCTTTCTTTCTTTCAACGCTTATGGCAGTTTAACCATTAAGATGAGCAGGCTTTTTCTTCCTTTTGTCAAATTTGAGTTTTGACCTTTTTTTTGTATGTAACAATGACAGGAGAAAAATTAGTGACGTCATGCACAAAAAATAGTGACATAGTGACGCACGCAAAAACTGATGACCAATTCACTCCCAATTATAAAGGCAAACTCAGGTTGACTTGTCCTGCTAAAGTTAGCAAATCCCATTTACAATAACAATTAATAAAGGAGTTGGAATGAAACATGTAGCTTTGGAATAATATTGTATGGAGAAATGAATTCTGTTTTGGTTAATTTTTAGATTTTTATGAAGCAAGGGAATTTGACCTTAGCGCAGCCAAGCTTGTTGAAATTGACTTCAAACTGGACAATTTCCAATCAGAACTATAAAGTAAGCTACATGAAATCAGAATGAGGACTCGCATTCCGTATTCAGATAATTTAAGGCTATTGCTTCCACTTTTATTTCTAGTAGATTGCGAATGATACGACCAAAATAATTGGAGGTGAAGAGTAGCAAAACAATTATAGATTTGAGCCTTGTTTGGCTATTAGGCTTTGATGGCCAAATTGACTGAGACATCATCCATGTAAGGTGAGTTGCAGTAGTATGGAATACGAGTTCAAGTTTCATTGGACACCACTTTTTTATTCTAATTTCAAGCTACCCAGTGTAATGTTCTGAGGGTAGGACTTAGAGCGATGTGATGGAAAGCAACAAAATGATGAAGTGAACCTAATTCAAAATGAATAATGACTCACCATCACAGTCAATAATTGAACAAATGTAGCGTCAAAATTTCAAATCATGTAATAAAAATTTCACTGAAAGAATGAATATGGTCAGAATAAATTTCAGGTATGATATCACTGGCATTTTTCACAGGAAAACATCTAATATAGAGTAAGAAAACATCTACTTTCTGGAGAATCTAGATCTTATTAAACCTGTCAGATTTAGGCCCCCACATGTAAAAAGCTTTTCTTTTCCAAAAATAAAAAAAATAGAAACATTTTTTTAGAGGGGGTCTCGAGGAATTCTGATGCCAGTTTTCAACTTTGTAGACAAAAGGGTATGGCCTGGAATACTGGAGCACACAAACACAAACAAACATAACCACCTATAAAAAGGGATAGAACTCTTTGCCAAGGTAGAACAAAAGACTGTCTTGATTTACAATATTAAATAATGCATTGCAATAAATCAATCTTAATGGCAACAAATCTTGAATTGTCATGAATCTGATACTCCATGTAGAACAACCAATTAAAATGTCTAATTAGAGTCCAGAGTTATTAGCAGTTATTAACAAACAACCGAAGATTCTACTTTTGGGGAAAACATCCTGCATTTTCTAAATTTATCAAATTCAATTCATAAATTTTTAAATCAAGAGTAAATGCTGCAGCAAAGATTAGACATAAAAGCATTACCTGTCTCATATTTAATAATACTTTTTTACATTTAAAGATTATTGTATTATGATTAAAGATTGTTGCTTTATATTCAAAAACTAAATATAAACACATCTGACTCGCCAACTGATAACCATGGAATGTGCACATGAGAGAATCATACTCAACATCATATAGAAAAACCATTAGACAGTGCAGTATATTACTAAAAAATAGGAGTCAAGGATATCATAGAATCCATTAGGAAACTCAAATGGCAATGGGCTGGTCATGTTGCAGGAGTGGTAGACAACTGATGGACATCACGACTCACAATATGGATCCCCAGAGATAAAATGTGGAACTGACGATGGTAGAATTTGAGATTGTGAGATGAGCTGGGCAGGTTCAGAAAATATTGGCCCCACAACACATATGATAGAAAAGTGAGGCAAATTCAAGGGAACGTTTATGCCCAACAACAGACAACAGAAGACAACTGATGATGATGATGATGATGATGATGATGATGATGATGATGATGATGGTAGTGGTGGTGGTGATGATGATGATGATGATGATACATTTAAAAATTAAATATAAAATCATTACATGTCTATATTCAAAGATTAAAGACTGTTTTATGGTTAAGAATTAGATAAGAAAACATTCATCATCATCATCATCATCATCAGTGTTTTAATCTCAGTTGTTGGACATAGACCTTCCCCGGTATCCACCACATTTCTCTATCAAGGGCGTCGCTGAGCCAGTATTTCCTGAATTTGTCTAGTTCATCTCTCCATCTTGTGTTCTTTCTTCCACAGTTTCTCATGTGATCTCTGGGGATCCGTGTTGTGAGTCGTGATGTCCATCGGCTGTCTTTCATTCTTGCAACATGGCCTGCCCATTGCCATTTGAGTTTTTTAATAGTTTATATGATGTCTCGGACTCCCGTTTTCTTCCTTATGTACTGTGCTGTTTTGTTATCTCTCTATGTAAGGTTGAACATGATTCTCTCATGCGCACGTTGCATGCTTCTCAGTTTGTGGGTTTGTCTCTTGGTTAGGTTCAATGTTCCAGCTCCATAAGTGACTATCAGAAGGATTCATTGTTCATATACTCTTCTTTTTAGGATTATTGGGATCATCTTGTTTTTGAAGGTTGAGCTTGCTCTACCAAAGGCTTGCCATCCGGGGCTGATTCTCCGCTTGATTTCTTCTTCTTCTGTGGGTTTCATAGAATTCGTTGTCCTAGGTAGATGTAGTGGTATACCTTGCCGAGTTTTGTATCATTGATCTTGATAGTTATGTCCTTATTCTTAATGTGATCGTTGCACGTGATTTTAAATGATACTTGTACTCAAGATTGTTGATCAAGTGTGTACATATATTGTGGGGACACTCTACACATAAAGACAAATTCCTGTCAAGATTTTAACAAAATTGTACACCTAATTGATATATATATGTGTGTGTGGGGGATGTATAAGTGAGTGTGTATAGAGGTGTGAGATAGCGTAGTGGTTTTCAGCACAAAAAACAGTTTGAACTCCAGCTGAGGTTACTTATGAGATTCACTTAGCACTAATGGTTGTGGAAAAGACTTGAATTTGCTTATTCCTGCACCCTGTCTTATCACTAGATATCTTAATAAAAAAATGTCTCATCACTTTTATTCCACAATGGTTGACAGAGAAGAAAATTGGAGAGTGAGCACTCGGGGCAAACCACTCTCTCAAAAATACTACAAAGGTCTATGAGATTTTGTGCATTTGTTGCCAACCATTACAGAGGACAGAATATGCACATATATCTTTATAAATGGAATGATATTAACAACAACGTAAAATTTACATGATTTGATATATTAAAACAACTAATTACTTTCTTATATTTATTTTCGATTACACAATTCAATAACTGGCAGCATCATCTGATCGGTTTCAAATAATATTTTTCAAACTTGTGATGTCCATCGTTGTTATGGAGACCAAAGAAGATCATTATATTCTGGCGGTGTTATTCAATGTTCTTTCTTGAATATTTCAAATCTTTTCTCAAAGTTTTTTTTGAAAAATATCACTTGGAACCGATCTGATGATGCTGTCAGTCAGCCAAACAGGTAATTAAGAATATGTTTATGAAAATAAATAGTTTTTCCAGTGTCTCAAATCATATATATATATATATATATATATAAACATACATTGTGAAAAATAAGACAAATTCTGCCAGTTCATTTTTTTGTTAATTTTTCTACTTTACTTAAAGAACCCTTATTGATGTTATCAAAGCTTTTTAAAAACCTTGCTAAGTTGTTATTTCAAGATCTTCGAACCATCATTGGTTATTATGAAGAAAGTGTGATAGTTGTATTTAAAAAGTTATTGGTAATATATTTTCATAATGCTTTTATATCTATATTCTAAGTGTTGTCTTTTTCTAACAAAAATAAATGTACATATGTGTAATCAAAAATAAATCTGTTAAAATGTTTAAGTGAAACTCACGCAACATGCTGACGATGTCATCTGTGTGTATGGAAGCCACGTGCACTCTATACCAAACACTTGGTTGTTCTCAAGTGCATGTTGTAGCCACATGTGCAGATAATAATGATTATATACATTAGAATATATAAGAAAAAAACAATAGATTTTAAACGACAGCTTCAGGTGCTTGCTACATGAAAAGAACATATTATGATGATGTGTACATTTTACAAACTTCAAAGAAACGAAGCACAGAAAAAGAAACAATATAAAATCATTTTACCCAATTGAGAAGTACATTTTAAAATATTTTTTTTTGTTTATGTTCATATGGCTCTATTTTATTGATATTGAGTACTATATCTTTAAAGACAAATCTCATCTCAGAATACATACATACATATATATATATATATATATATACATGTATATATTCATTATAAGCTTATGCAATGCTCTTCCAATCTAGGAATAGAGCACTCTGGTTGATGGGGCATATATGTGTGAGTAAATATATTGCTTAAATTCAACCTTACTGACCGTCCAGTTCCGTTGGGCAGAGGTAGGATACCAGCCTCTGGGTATGAAGCTAAGGTCTTGATCCTACCTTGTGGTACTGGATGGGATAATGGATAGTCTATAGCCACACTGAAGAGTTGTAATACAACAAAACAGCTGTCTGTGGATGATGTAACAATAATATATATAACAGCTGTCTGTGGATGACACAACAATAATATATATATACATATATATATGAGTGTGTGTGTGTATGCATCAATTTCAATGTATTTGAGAATATCAGTTGAGGGCTTCAGTCAGAGATACAAGTTTAGTAAACGGGCAGCTGTTTATTGCCAAGTTGAGTAGAAAGATAAGCTTATCCCATCTCATTTTCTGTCTTTACATCTGGTTCCAAGTTATCTGCCATTTTAGCTGAGAAACCGACTTGAAATACTGGTCAGTGAGTTCATGTGCGATTTCTTTCTGAACAAAGTCAAATTCCAAGTATAAGGAGATGAGTTTTATTATTCTATTGTGAGTGCCAGTTACTTCTGAATGGAAAATAGGATATACTTTTTAACATGGTAAGCCTATCAGAAGCACTTTTTAAGCAAATATACACAGAATCCAATGAACTGTTATTATGGATTGGGATTAGATCACTATACTGCCAGGAGATCAGGATCAGTTGCTGTGATCAGTATTCAGGAAAAATTTTGCAAAATCTGTATTGCTTATTATCAAAATGTTAGCTTTAATCATATCGTACATATAATGAACAGTAATATTTGCCTCAATTCCTGACCATTGATAGTCTTCTCCGTGATTTTCCTTAGATTTTTTATTGTGAAATCATTTAAAAAATGCATTTTTATAGCAAAATTATTGGCAATATATTTCTATAATAAAATTATGGAAATACATTTGCTTTATACATATGATAACTCTATTCTTGCAGTGATGTTTATCTTAATTTCTGACCATTGATAATCCTTTTCTTACTAATCAATCATGCATTTCTACTGTAAAATCATTTACAATGCATTTATTAAAATTATTTGCGATGAGTTTCTACTGTAAAACCATTACAATGCATTTATATGATACATATAATAGCCCTATTCAGACAAGAATGAAGCAAAATCCAAACTTGATATCAACAGTGTCAGAAATACATTTTGAAGTATGATAAGCTTTGGAGCCAATACAGTACCATATGACTAATATAGCAGAGTCAATGTACCATAAAACCATTTTCCCAAATCTTAATTCAATTCCAAATATAGTAAATGCAAACTTACTGAGTTGATGATATACTTGGAATAGTCACTATAAATAACTGGCTTGAAGAGCAAATCCTATCATGTTCACACATCTAATCAAATGCAAATTATGGTGCTGTAAGTGGATGGTTTAACATAATGTTAGGGTAGACTTTTAAGGTATAAAGTTATGTGGGATAAAATCCCAGGAATCATTCACATGGTATCAACCTAATCAATCATATCTAAAAGAGAGGAATTGAACGACTTTGGCCATCAAAAATGGTGAAGGGTTCTATCCTTTTCATATAGGCATGTGTTTATATTTTTGCGTGTTCGAGCACTCCTGGTCATACCATTTTGTCTACAGACTTGACATCTAGTAGACACCATTGCTCCACTAGACACTTTCTGAAAATGTTTTTATTTCTATTTTTGGGAAAAAAGCTTTTTGGTTTATAACTAACATCTAGATTTTCCAGAATCTACATGTTTCTATACTCTATTCTAGATGTTTGATATCAAAATGCCATTGACATCAAAAATAGAACTTATTCTGACCATGTTTTATTCTGCGATGGAATTTCATTACATGACTTCAAATTTTAACGCTACGGTTGTTCAGTTATTGACTGTGATTGGCGAGTTGTTTAAAATTTTAAAAACAGAAAATTCATCCAATTACATTAGTTTTGATTAATTAATTCATTAGACAAAGTCTAATGTAGATGGATTGGTAGAGTTGTTCTGGTTTTCATCATTGCAATTGTCAGTCTGAAATTTGATTATACACTTGGCTTAACAATATTGATTTTAATTTATTAATTAGTTTATGACTAAATGATTAATGATTAAATGATTAATAGATAATTAATTACCAATAAAAATCCTTTTCCATGAGACAAATTCAAAACATGAGGAAGAGAGTATAACAAGCTTATTGGTAATGAATATTTGAGTTAAAAATAAGGAAAATTTGATAATGTGAATAAGTATTGGAATATTTAGAAAAAATTATACTTTCTACTTTACCAATCATTTATTGATTGCCAAACAAGTATGAAGTTACTGGAGTTACTTTCATCCTTTATTGATGTATTATCATACATATGATTACTTTATTCTATCAATGACATCTGTATGAATTCTTGACCATCGACTATCTCTTTTCCTTTGATTTCCTTTAATTTCCAAGAAACAATATCATCAGCATCATCATCATCAGCCTATTGATGTCCATCATTGGACATAGACCTCCCCTAAGATCTGCTCAATTGTGGGCATCTGCCTGACCATGCAATCATGGGTATGTCCTGAATTTGTTCAAGTCATCACACCATCGTATTTTTTATTGTTCATAATTTCACTTATGATCTCTTGAGATCCATGTTGTGAGTCATGATGTCCAGAGATTGTCTGCCATTCTTTGAACATGGCCTGTCCATTGCCATTTGAATTTTCTAATGGATTTTTTTACATCTCTGACTCCAGTTCTCTCTTTGATGTATTCTGCTGTCTTGTGGTCTCTCAATGTGATGTTAATCATGATTCTTTCTTGTGCACATGGCATGGTGCTTAGTTTGACAATCATTTGAAAATCATATTCCTCATTTTCAAATCAGCGTGTGTGAGTGCATATGTGTGTATGTGTATGCACGTGTGATCAAAAAATATAATTCTATCAATTTAATTCTATCAATTTATAAATCATTATGCTTAATTTGATCTAAAAAGTTTAGTGGGATAAAGGTTATATGGAATCAATCAGCCTGACTTATTGATATCTCATTAAATTATAAATAGGTCAACCATAAAATACATTCTATGAACAATTTTTCAGTAACTACCAATTAAAGGCAACAGAAGGTACTGGAATATGTTTACCATCCATAACTTCTCTTGCAATCATTTCTGTCTGAGAAAGATTTACAACTATCTTTCGTTGATTTCAACCTAATTCATTATAATCATTCTTCAATACGTGAATAGGTAGGACAGTTACTATAGTTACTTATCCATGCTGTTTCGCTTCACTGAGGGCTATCATGAGTGAACAACAACAGGCTCAGCTGATGACTGCTAATGATAGTATAAGTGTGATTGACACAGTACGAAGGGAAAGGGGGGAAAAGACTTTTACTTTTACGTCTTTCTTGACATAAGATAATCCTCCATCAGTCTGCACCTCGACAAGAATACCACCTGCCTTCCATGCCTATCAGCTTAGCCAAACTGGAAACAGTCCAAGATTTCTCCCCTGCCTGTTGTACATTCATTTATTCCTAACCTCAGACAATCACTTCCTTCCTGATTTTCAATGAATTTTTATAGTAAAATTATTTGCAATACATTTCTGCAGTAAAATCATTAGCATCCACATGGTACATATGATTGCCTGATCCTGTCAGAAAATGCTTACATCAATTCTTGACTGTTGACAATTCCTCTCTCCCTGAATTTTAATGCATAACATATGGATACAGTTCTGAAACTTTTTTGATCAAACTTTAATCAAGAAGTTCTGGTATAAATTCAACTTTGTAATGCTCCTGTCACTACAGAATCAACATCAGAAGGAGAGATCACAAGACAGCACAGTATATGAGAGAAAAAAATAGGAGTTGGAGATATCATTGAAAACTCAAATGGCAATGGGCTAGTCATATTGTGAGAATGCCTGACAACTGCTGGACATCACAACTCACCGTAATGAACCTAAGAGATCATATGTAAAAACTGTGGTCTGCAAAAAATAAGATCAGGAAGCATTGGCTCTGTGAAACCCATGATCGAGAGGTCTGTCAATTTCTGGGGAAAATGCATGTCCAATGATGGATATTAAAAGACAGCAGCTGATCATGATGAACAATCTTCAGTCTCCAAGAGTGGGCTATCAAAAATTCTTCCGTGAGGGGTACCAAAATGTACCTTCTCTCCCCTCTATGCACACCTCTGAAGTTAATATTTTTCATAAGTTTTCCGGCAGCTTCGATTTACAATGTAAGCTTGTGCTAAATTAGAATTTTAGTTTGTGTCCATATTCTTTTGAAAACTGAGAGTTTTTACTGATGCAACAAAAGTGTGAGAAGTAATTATTAGCAGTCATCAGCCGAGCCTGTTGTTGTTTACTCATGATAGCCCTCAGTGATGCGAAACAGCATGGACAAGTAACTATAGAGATATATTCTTTGAGCGAATCAAAGTTTTGATACATTTCATTTATGAATCCTACCTAATATGTCAATTTTATGAGTTATGCTACTCTGATTAAAAAAAATTTCCAGTTCTAATTATTGAAAAGCAAAAATAATTGAGAAGTGATATGATTCAAGTCTCTTCGAAGAAGCATTGTCAATCATTTTCAATTTTTAACCAGTGTTTCTTCCATCTTATTTCTACAACTTTTTACTGCAACTCCAAGATCATCATCCCATGATTATCTTTCAGCAGCAAAGATTGCTATAAAAAGCAACAGAATTAAGTTTCAAGAAATACTAGGGGAAAAAAATGGATAATGATTGATAATGCTTCATCTAAGAAACTCAAATACAGATAAGCCATTTATTATGATCATGGATAATGTTATCAAATGGTCATTGAACAACCATAGCTATCAAAAATGGTGAAGGTTTCTGTCCTTTTTTATGTCTCTTTTTGTATATTTGTTTGTGTATTCCAGTGCTTGCAGCCGTAAAAATTTGTCTGGAAAATTAGCATCAGGACTCCACTACAGTTCTAAAAATGTTTTTATTTTGGAAAAAAAAAACATTTTTGTATCAATTTGGGCCTTACTTTGAAGGGTTTATTGATGATATTTACTCCATTTTGGATGTTTTCAAGTGAAAAACACCAGTTATTTCATAAATTGCATTTACTGTGATCATGTTTATTCTTTGATGGAATTTTTTTACATGACTACAAATTTTGACGCTACAGTTATTGACTGTGATGGTGAGTTGTTACCAAAATCAGTCAGTTCCAAACACTATTTTAAATTAATTAAACAAAAATAAATTGTATAAATTTTAAGTTTACTTTTTATATAAAGTTGTTTATAGCAATGAATTTAATAACACGATAATGAATTTATAACAATGAATGAAAATTTATAACAATGAGTATAAATTGTTTGATAACATTATCCATGATTACACCTGCAGGTGTAAATTTCTATGATCTTCTGAACTCAGGTTATTATTCTGCTTTGAAAGACTGCATTTTTGTGGCTTAAACCAATCTCAGTCATATTTCAGATACGTTATTGAGTAAAAGCTGACTTTTTTTTCCTAGATCATATGACTCTTGCTTTTAGCCTAAAAGACCAAGTTGACTCCCAAGTGATCTTCAACACTCTAAAATGTCTCATCAAGCCCTGAAGGTTTATATCGATCATTTTGGTAAGAGAAGGAAAAAAAAAAGAAACTTTTCACCAGTCTGAAAATATGATTTGTGTCAAACTCCAATGCAAGTCTTGAGTTGACTGTTTTCCTACCATAACAAGAGCAAGAACAGACCGAGGGGAGTAAAAATTAACATTCCACAACTGTTATTTGAAATTACTACCAACTGTTTGGTTGGCGGCACTCTTAACGACTGATAAGTCTTCCAAATCTACAAAAAATTATGCTAGAAATATGCAAGGGCTTATTTCATCCAAATAAATAAATGCATTTGTAAAATCAACATTTCTTTAGCGTGATTTGAGATCATGACTAAGTGAAAGATAGTTTTTTTCTCTCACTGATTAAACCAAACTAACGAGTCTTATATAAATACAAAATTTATCGTACAAATATGCAAGGGCTTATTTCATTTGAATAAATAAATTCATTTATACAAAAAAAAAAAACATTTTCATAATTTTTCATTGATTATATATACAATACGAAATTTTCAGTAATCATCTTCAGTTGGAATATGAGTGGAGTTTAACCCCGCAGCAGTCAGGTTTGTTTTTTTTCATCTGTCTTCCCGAAGGGTAATATGAGATGCAGAAAGGTTTTTTTTTTGGAATACAGTAAAACATGGAAAATGAATTGAAAGAACAGTATCCATCTTTATCTCCTATAATACTGTTGATGCTATCTGACAATAAAATAGATTTTTTTTCCTCCAATTTTTACTTGGTCACTGTCATGTTACATTTATTTGTCCTTGGGGTAAAAAGCATTGTATTGTTTTACTCAGATATGATTTGTGAGTACAACCTTATCCATTCAGCCATGAATGAAACTACAAAAAAGATGGAGATGAACAGGGATACAACAGGGAATTTAAAATTCATGCCTTCTTTGAGAGCATCAATAAAATATTTCACCAGAACTTTTTTTTTTGTAAATGAAACTTTCTTATGGAATAATCAAAGGAATGATTCTCTTATTCATTGAAACGAGTCTAGAAATCCTAAACCATCTCTATAACTTTCTGTGGACAACACTTTGTTTTTTTTGTCTAACTCTGACTGAGTTGACATTATTTTCCTAACCTAACAACAATGACAAGTTCAGATTTCTAGTTGAGACTAAAAAGTGAAAAGTTTAAAATAATGGATAGGGAGGGAGGGAAGGGAAAAGGGAGAGACAGATTCTATTCCTACATCATCAATCAATCACAGAAAGAAGGGGAAAAAAAGAGAGAGAAAGAAAGAAAGAGATAGAAAGAGAGGGATAAAGAGAGAAAGAGAAAATGGCCAGGTATGGACACTAGATTGAATCATCTGATATAACTAAGCAGATTCTTCTGATTAGAATCTATTATTTTTTCATTCTTTTTAAAATCTTTTCTATAATTCTTTTTCTCTCTTTTCTACTCTTCTCAGCCTTAAGCGTCCATTGTAAAAACTTGAAATTTTGTACGTAAACTTCCCTCAATGAGTTGAGAAAACAGAATTTTTTTTGTTTTTCAAAAATTCGGCTTGGTGGCTAAAATAGTTGCATTCACAGTGGAGAACCCACTCTTGTTCTTTTTTTGTTACTAGGTTATTACACATGAAATATTGTTTTCTCATATCACCGAGAATAATGCAAAAATTGAAAGATTTACTCATGTAACTAATTTTTTTTTATTCAATTTGAATAAAGATATGACAAAAAATTCTATTGGAAAATAAGTATGATCAGAATGAATTCCATTCATGACATCACAGGCATTTACCTGTGGAAAACATCTAAAATAGAGTAAAGAAACATCTAAAAAGATTCTGGAGAATGTAGATGTTATCAATAAACCCATCAAAATAAGGCCCATAAAATGGTTGAAACAGCTTCTTCTTTTTTTATAAGAAAAATTTTTAGAAAGTGGAGTTCTGATACCAATTTTCAAGTCTGCAGGCAAAACAGTATGGCCAGGAGTGCTGGAACACACAAACATATTGAAAAACACAAATATATGCACATGTAAGAAAGGATAGAATCTTTGGCCATCTTTATGGCTACAGTTGTTGAAGTCATTGTTATTGGAGGTTTTTGAGCCTATAACAGCAACTGTGTCTACCCAGGAACTTAGACTTATTTTCAAGTAGATTCTGAATTAGGACACTGTGGTGCTCAAGATACTGATAATGTCAACTGAGCATTTTGAATAAACACTACTACAGTGAGAACTGTTCAGCAAAGGTGTATGTCTGGAAATATGGATACCATTGATAAACCTTGATGGAGGCCCAAACCTGTCCTGAATGATTATGACACACATTAAATGGTTCAAGAACTTTCTGGAGACTTTAGGCCTACGGCAGCTTCCATATTACATAATCTCAAAACGATAGAAAATCTTAAAAAGTTTAAAAAATGGGTCCCACATAAAATGAATGAAATGCTCCATGATAGTGCTGACCCCTCACCTCTCAGCTGACCGTGTCTAAGTTTAGGTAATTTTGATATGGAGACCTGCAGCTACCTGAATATTCCAGATTATCATCTTTTCAAATGTTTTGAACATCATATCTGTAGTAAAAAGTTGAAATATAGGGTAGCCATAATTCATGTTTTTACTGAATTTGTGACCACCAAAGCAAAAGAATTATATAAAGATGTTGTATCATAATTATAGGATTGTTGGATTGTTTCAAACTGGACATATTTACCGTTTGTTGTTCGTATCATCTTTCATCTTACTATAAAAAGAAAGAACATCGCATTTATAGCGACTCACTGCTATTAATTGTTGTTGACATGTAAATAAAGTTGCCAGTTTAATTCAACTTTTTGCTTATGTTTATAAGCTCATTGGTAAAGTTTCAAACACTTGGATGCCTTAGAACATCTTTTAGATGTTTACAAATGCTAAACTAAAAAATAAACAAAGAAAATATCTGTGTAAGCTTCTACAATCAAAGCATAAAAACAAAAGACATGTAAGAAAAGGGTTAAAATGAGTAAACATAACTTGTTTACATAAGTTTGAATAAGCAGAAAGGATTAAGTGGTAAGCCTGAGGTGATTCTGAAATTGCTTTCGATTCACATCTGTGACATTTTTAGCTCTGATAAAAGCCAATTCCTGCAAAATGTCTTTCATTGGCGCCACTTCTCTACACCAAAAAGAAGTGGTCTATAAATGTATCAGAAAGACGAAAGTTGAAATTGCATGATTCTATTCTAGGGTTTGGGACTCTTAAGAAACAAATAACCTGAAATAATTAGGAGAATGCAATTATTTTATTATAATTCAATTTTTCAACTCCTTTTTCGATATTAAACCGTAAGAAAAACCGGCAACACCTTGCCTTATAGCTTTGCATTGAATCACCAAGATACTGTTCATAAGTACCACCATAATCCTACTTGGGGATTGATGCTAGAGTTCTGAAATGGACTATTGTACAGGAGACTAGCTTGACCAATTCCACTACTTCTACCAATTTCCTATCTTCTTATACTTACAAGACAGAGAGGGGAGATTTGGTTCATGCCTTCACCAAAAGTATTTGTTGGAAAGGATGGAATCTGAAACTATTTTATTGGTTGTATTTTTTTCAATACATATTCCTAATTGTTTTCCATATCAGAAATATGTTTTTCGGTCTGAATTTTCTTGGATTATCATCATATATAGTTTTTTTCAGAATGTTTTCCCGATCTTTGTTCATTTCTTGAACACAACTTTATGGCCACTGTACCTTATGGCTATCTTCAGGTGATGAATCTGCCATTATCCCCTTCTGACACCAATTCCAGATAATGATAGATTTTTAACACTAACTTTAACTAACAACATGTTTTAGACCTAGGAATTAACCCCTCTCATAATTAGACAGCGGTATGGTCACATTCTGGCCAATCACCACGATGACCACATATCTTAGAGTTTGGAGGAATACCTGATTATTACCTGAAGATGGCTGAAGGGTACAATGGCCGAAACGTGTTCAAGAAATGAACCAAGATGGGGACATGAGTAAAAAAAAAAACTGTACATACTTAAATGTCTTCTTCAACTATTTGATTTATTTTCTCTACAAATGCAAAATATTGTCTAAATAATACACTTAGTGAAGGGTCAAATTAGGATTTGTAGCTCAGAGACTATGATATAATGGTAATGCAGTGTTGCGGTATATGTACCATGACGGAAAAATTTTTTTCCAAACACTACCAAAACTCACCATCATTGCCCAAAAGTAAAGAGAATGATTGAAACAATGGACTGGAATATTCATTAAACATAAAACAAAATACTTTACATGGTACATTCACTGAGATTATTCAGTATTTTGCATGTGGCCATTGATATTGATTGGTCCTTCTATATAGTAAGACATGGAGGCAACCAGATTCCAAAGCAGTTCAGAGTCATTTTAGTGACCAAAATATTAGTTAGTTTCCATAAGTGTCATCTTCATAATGACTAACATGTTCTGAATAAGGTTTGAATCTGGACTGAATGTTGTGGTCCTCCAGCCATTTCTTGATTTCCCTCAAGGTATGTACAGGGGTGTTATTCTGCTGGGATAAAACAAAGCCTAAATTTTCCATGAAGGTGGGAAGGTGATTCTTGTATTGTTTGTGGTGTTTATGGTAAACTCCGTCATGTAGTATTTGAAAACTTTTTGCTGCTATTGTAACATAGATCTTATACATATTGATTTGCTCTTTTCATTAATGAATTTTAGATAAAAGAAAAGGTTATCCAAGATTTTACAGAGTAGGGAATGTATTCCAAAAATGTGAAGTTAACAAGGCTCCGATGAAGCTTAGGCTGGCCAAGAAAGCTAGATGTGGATTATAATAAATTGCCCAAGTAAAATAAAGGAGACAAAAAACAGATGAAATAATATGATCGAACATCAAGTACTAGTGAAAGATTTTCCTGAAAAGTCTATAATGGAACTAAACCTTTTATTCTGCAGTGAAAGAACTTTGGACAAAAGATCTATTAAAAAATCAAAACCAATGCTCTTACCCTTTCAGTTTGGGGGTTGGAGATGTGGCCTATTGAATGTGGTAAGTTTTGTCTGATATAAGCTCTTGAAGTAAGGCAAAAACAATCGCAGCAGATCTTTATTATCAAGAATGAGTAAAGAAAATTTTTTTCCACAAAATGACCTGATTTGGTCAACAGACAGTGTCTCATTCTCCAGAATGACAATGCAAGCCCCCATACAGTGAGATAATCTTAATCAAATCTCTAGGTAGGGAGGATATACCTCAGCATGCTTATTGACTGAATTCAACGCTTTCTAATTTTCATTTATCTAGGTCACTGGAATACTTTCTTAGTAGCAAAGGCTTTACAAGCAGGGAAGAAATCAATTCTTCACTATCAGAAATTCTTTCATTTCAGAATCCTACATTCTTTCAATAAAGAATAAAAGAATTAGTTTTGCTGTGGGCTTTTGTCATTGTTAATAATGATGATTTTATTCTTGACGGATGAATTCAACTCTCGTTACATTCAATCAGGTTTTCATTCCCTCTCCAGAAATGCAACATTACGACTCAAGCTAATACATTCCAAACTTGTTGAAAGTTTTTCCTGTGGCTTTTTATTGTTATTCAAAGGAATTTCTCTTTCCATTTCAACAGAATCATAAACTTGTTCGCAGCTGCGGACCAGATAACTCGTCTTAGTAAGTCATCAGTCTAATGCTTTGGACAAGATAACTCAGTCTATGATAGTGCATTTCTCTTTTTCAAGATGGCAGCATCTCCTTGTACAAACAAAGAAAATCTATGGCACTGGACTGATGACTTTCTAAGATGTGTTATTTCGCCTAAGGCAGCAGACATGTTAACATGTAATCACTACTGGATTTATAAAAGAGGAATTGCTCCAAACCCCCTTCTAAGCTAGCCCCTTACCTCTCTATATAAAGATATCATAACTAAGAATTAGTTTCTTTGATAAATGAATTAATAATTACTGCTTGGAATTCATTTTGAAATTCTCTACATTACAATGCCTTTAATTGTTTTGAATAAATTGATAAAATTACAGGTTGTAATTTGGGTCAACAGTAATTGGAGTAAATTAAATTTCATTGATATGTGATCTCTTCAGTTGCACCCTATAACTCAAAACATACAATAAAATTACTCAAAAAGAAAGATAAGGGATACATTCAGCAAGAATTAAAAAAATAAAACACCTGTGGATCAAGATGATAGGAAAATGAGAACAATGCAAGCTTGAATTCCTCCCTTGAAAAGAAGGACAGAACATTTATATGAGAATGAGAAAAACGATTCTTAACAAGAAAGTTTGTAAAGCTTTTGTTATTCAGTTTGAAAATGGTATTGACCAGCAAGGCCAATAAAAATTGAATAAAGTAGTACGTTCACTGAAAAAAAAAAAACCCAAATAAATATACTTACTTCAGATATTGAACCCATTCAACCTTTCTACGCGTAAATAACTTGTCAGTTCCAATTACATGCAATGAATGGACTTTGATGCATTAATTTTGAGATTTGCAGTGTATTTTGATTTCTGTTTGAGAAGCTCACCAGACCTGAAGTGCCATAGGCCTTGGAAGGTTTAAATCCGGCCCTACATGCCATGATGACTTTCTATTTTCACCGCTTTTTGCAAGACAAAACCCAGCACAAGAGTAACATCATTAAAAAATTTACGTGACAACAAACAGCTTAATAGATTCATGCGTTGTAAGTTAATTTGTAACGGTGGAATCACCTCATCTAGGGGAAGTTTGGGAAGTGTTATGTACACAGAAGATAGTGAGATACAAATAAGTGTATTAATATGATGAAATTTTAGGACACTATTAGATTACTAAGCTTTAGGTTGTTTATATCTTCATAAAGTCTCTTGAGTCTCAGAAAAAAAGGCTGTATCTAATTATCAATTTTGTTTCTACCAAACACAAGTATCAGTCACGTATGGTAGAGTGATGGTTAATAAGTTGGTTTTGCATATTAGAAGCCATCAACCAAAACTGACAAAATAGGTTTCTTCAGTTTTCAAGCGTGTTTGGCTGGCTGGCTACATATCAACGTATCATGTGTACAGGCTGTAACAATATTGCTATAGGGGTGGAAATTTCAACATTCATTCCTTATATCTAAAAGAAAAATCTTTTTTCAAAATTCCCCTCAAAATGGATTTTTAGTGGGGGTTCAATTTACAATATTCATTAATGCTAAATTGGTCACCGATTTGTGCCCACTTTGAAAATTCAAACCTCTTAGGAACCTAGCCAAAGGCAGAAGGAGTAAGACATACATTAATAACCCCTTATTCCAATTTTTTTGATTGATCCCCCTGAACACGGCATTCAGCAAAAGTTGTTGGTCATGTGACATTTCTATTGAGTGACTAATCAGACCCATCATTATATGTTTGATTTTCACTGGGTACCCCACCACTGTTACCTCGTATCAGATGAATATAAGCTTACTATATAATGTGCCTGCCTCATAGCTGTGATAGTTGCATATTTCTAATTTGCTCCAATATTTGAAAATCAGCATTCAAAATCTAAGCTTTTGTTTAAGTTCACCAATTGAATCATAATCTCCTTCTCCCTCTTTCCCCTCATTAGGCTTTTGCTAGGGCTAAGTTATGTATTAGGTCTGTCTGAAAAGTATCCAGTCATTTAATACTAATGAAAATAAAAAGCTTACCTAGGGCAATTGTGCCTTAGTCCCCTTCAAACAACTTTCCTTTGAACCTCACACACTTATCCTAATATCCCCTCTGATTTTTGACATAGTCTGTAGAGTCTTCTTTCAGAATGGCTATCAGCTGTCTCATCACATTCTCCTTAATCACATCCATGATCTGAACTCCCGATCCGTCCAACTGCAAAAAGCCAGGAGTCACTTGGAGCCAAATCTGGACTGTAGGAGGGGCTGACTGACCTAAGCGATGTGATACTTTGCCAAACATCTTTGCAATAGACACAAGGAATGAGTATGCTTGGTCATTGTGGATGGGACGGTCACACAGTACACATGCTCACTTAATGGAATCTCACTGCTGAACGAGTCCTTTGATTGGTTGCCAAGTTACATCAAGGCTACACAACCAGTTCTTGAGATATTCAAAAATGGTTGGATTTTTTCCAGACACCCCTATCAATTTGGTACCAGTTATTCTCTGGAGTGCTCAGTTAGTAGCATTACCAGATGAGCAACTGCCCATTTGCCATGATAGATAAATCTAACCTTACAAAGCTTTTGGTTTCAATAAAAAAAAACTTGATACTCATTTAACCGGCTCCAATTAAAAACCAAAGAATTTTGCAATGTTTCCTTTGGTTTTGTTTTTACAATTCCAGACAGATTTGGCAGAATCATCGACTCCAACAGTTGTCATCTCAATAGTGACTAAAGAAATAAAACCACTTAATGATTCCAAAGCAAAATGTTCCTGCTGTTAACATCTTAAGCGTCAGCAGGGTTATGGCTTCATTAAGTAGACAGACAGATATGCCTCCCAATATTTTATCACATAATTTACACATCATTCTTTTCATTCATTCTCACAGAGTTTTTCTCTATCTATTTTCGCTTCTTTTTCTGATTTATTCAATTTATCTTTCCTTCTTCTTTTTCGCCTTTCTTTCGTCCTTTATTTCTCTCTAATGTCTTCCTTTCTTTCTTTCTTTTTAGTTTCTTTTTTCCTTCTTTCCTCGTTCCAAATCAGTCTTCTTTATGTTTTCTCTCTATTTTCTTTCTTTCTTTTTGATTTCTTCCTCTCCTTCTTTTCTTTCTTTCTTTTTAATTTCTTCTTTCTTTTTCCTTTCTTTCCTTGTCCAAATCAGTCTTCTTTGTGTTTCCTTTCTTCTATTTCCTTTCTTTCTTTTTGATTTCTTTCTTTTTTTCAATTTCTTTCTTTCTTTCCTTTTAATTTCTATTTCCTTTTTTCTCTCTTCCCTAGTCCAAATCAGTCTTCTTTGTGTTTTCTTTCTATTTTCTTTCTTTATTTTTAATTTCTCTCTTTTCTTCCTTTTTTTCATTCTTTTTAATTTCTTTTTTCTTTTTTACTCTCTTTTCTTGTCCAAATCAGTACTTCTTTGTGTTTTCCTTCTATTTTCTTTCTTTATTCTTAATTTCTTTCTTTCCTTCCTTTCATTCTTTCTTTTTGATTTCTTTTTTTCTTTCTTTCCTTGTCCAGATTTATCTTCTTTGTGTGTTTCCCTCCATTTTCATTCTTTCTTTCTTTCTTTCTTTTTTTCTTCTCTATTCTCTTTTCTCCTTTCTTCTTTCCTTCCTCACGGTCAACTCAAAAAGATTATGTTTCAAATCTCTCTTTCTCCTTTATATCATTCTGTTCTTTGCATATTTCCAACCATCCAAAATCAATAATTTTCCTACATCTACATCAACAACAGGTCTACTTCAATAGTGGATTCTGAACTTTAAACTGAGCTTTTTAGGTTATTCAACATGTATATTATCCAATTCATTTGATTTTCATGTTGATAATTTCTGGAACCCCCCGAGGGAACCTGGGTGAAGATTCTTGTCTTTTCTCCATTTTAACACTATAACCCCTTCTATAAGTTAATTTTGCTTTTAAACAAGCATCACATGTCTCCAAATGGATAGGAAATAAATACAAACAAATTTTTAAAAAAATTTTTGTGGTTAACCCTTTGTGTTAAAATACCAAATAATCTTTTATTTTTGTATTATATTCTCTCCAAAATATTTTACATCCACACATCTCAAAGGCCTTTTAACATATCTAACTTAAATATTTTAGACTGTTTCTTTAGATAAGGTATTGTATCTATTATTTGGTAATAAAAAAAGTTTATGAAATAAGACAATGAGACATTTTTTGTACAGCAACTTTTTTAAACAAAATATTTACTGTTTTGTTCTATCTTCTACCATCTTTCAGGTAACTTCATAATTCTATCCTCACAGATTTTTTCATCCTTCTCAGTTGAGAACTGCTCTACACGTCTCCAGAACTTCCAGTGAACTGAAACTTTTTCATAAAAGGAATAATGTAAAGCACTGACAGGGGTGGGGGTAGGGGTTGACCGCCCCAAGTGACACCGTGATGTTTTGCCAGTGCAAGAATCCAATATTTACAGCTACTTTTAGCAATATTTTTCAGTTATCTTAGTCAATCTTTAGCTATTTCCTTGCAATTTCTGTAGAATCTATCCATTTTCAACTATTAAAAATGGCCATAAAAAAAGCCTACAGGGTTTTTTTAGCATGTTTTAGTGTTCTTTATTGGTTGATTCAGTGCAAAAGAACTTTGGCATCAATGAATTGGCAACACTGAGGGAAACACCTTGAATTACTGCCCCAGGGATGACACCAACCCTAAGAACACCACTGCTGTAAAGACCAGTATAAGTGTTAATGCAAAGGTGCATACCAGGTGAATACAAAGTATGAGTGAAAACTTCCTTACTCAGCAGCATCAATTTTCACCTGGTCGCCAAATATGTACTCTAGCGTTATCTTGATGAAATATTGCACCCTTCCTCTCGACTAACTCCAGATGTTATTCATCAATTGCTGCCTTCAATTGGGAGCTGTACTTGTTAAAATCAATTGTTTGCTTCTCTAGAATGAACTCATTGTAGAGGACTCCCTTCCGATCCCACCACATACACAACATCGCCTCCTCTTAATGAAATTCGGCCTTTGGTATGGTTGATAGTGGTTCATTTAGCTTGTCTCACAATATCTCATCTTAACATTGTAGTAAAGTATGCAATTTTAATCACCAGTCACAATCTTTCTCAAATAGTAAATTGAATACAGAAATAGTGTCGTGAAGGTTTTTTTCACTAAACTTATTTGGAAGTCACACATCAAAGCGGCTGACATAGCCAACCTGGTGCCAATTATTTTTTATGCTTGATTTAGCTGTTTTGTGTTTGTTGGCTATCTCTTATACATAAACTGATGTACAACTGGTCTACTCTACTGCAGAATATCATTCAGTGAGAAATCTCTCGCACAAATGTTTGCAAATCACTTTTGACAAGTTTGATCAGTCATGGTACCTTCTTCATAAACTGCACAAATCTTTTTTCCATTCAAGTGGCGTTTTTGCTTTTTATGAAATGAAAAAAAGTACAACCGATCGCAGGTTAGCTATTCAATAGAAACAGTCATGTGACCAATTGATCGATTAAAAATTTGGTAGAAGGGTTGACCAAAGAATAAATCACATCTCTTGCCTTTTGTTTTCAATGAAAAAAAGTCTGGATTTTCAAAAAAACACATACTAAAGAATGAATTTGGTCTAAACTTGAACTGAAACAAATTGAACCCCCCTCTCCCCGGGTTTCAGAAAACAAAAGAAAGTTTGCTTTTTTTTTTTGGACATAATAAGGAGTGAGTGTTGAAATTTTCATCTATCTAGTTCCATTGGTATGGCTTGTATGTATGACACATATATACATGCGTACCTAACCAGCCAAAATCACTTAAAAACTAAAGAAACCTATATTGACAGTTTTGGCTAATGGTTTCTAATATTCCAAAAATGTTGCTTAGTTTCAGCCATATCTAATGTTATAATTATCATCATCATCATGATCATTATCAGCCTCTTAGCATCTATCCTTTGACACAGACCTTCCCCAGGAATTGCCAGACTTTTCTATCTTTGGTGTCACAGGGCCAATACTTTCTGAACTTGTCTAATCCATCATTTCGTCTTATATTTTGCAGGACACAGTTTCGCATATTGTCTCTCGTCTTTGGATGCACACAGTGATGTCCAGCATCTGCTTTCAATATAGCCAGCCCAATGCAATTTGAGTTTTCTAATGGATTCTGTGATATCTCTGACTCCTGTTTTTCTCTAATATACTCTGTTGTCTTGTAATCTCTCCATGTTATGTTGAGTATGATTCTCTCCTTTGCACGTTGCATGGTTTAATCTGAGGGGCAATCTTTTGATGAAGTTCTATGTTTCAGCTCCGTAGGTGACTATCAGGATGATGCATTGGTCGTATACCCTTCTCTTTATGATTAATGGGATTTTCTTATTCTTGAAGGTTGAACTTGCTCTACCGAAAGCTTGCCAACTTGGAGTGATTCTTCACTTGATTTCTTCTTATTTTGGCTTCTCAATATATTGTGGTTTATTCAAACCAGGTTCAGATTAAGACCTTTATCACCCTAAGCACTAAAAAGATTATGGTGTCCCCATATATATGTAATTCAATAAAAAAAATGATATTAAATTGTAAAATAAAATCTTATCTTTCAAAATGAATTAAAACTCACAGTAAGATTCATTTGCAGTAAACAATACAGCACCAGTACGACATAATATATAAAACTGTGACATTAGATTAAAAATACAAAGATCATTCAAAAGGAACGGCCATTCAGAATTACTCCATGAGAATTGGATATCAATAAACGTAGAGTAGCTCATTACGAAAGATCAATATAATACATAGAAAAGTTTTTTTTGTTATCACAATGTTCTGACAACTGTACAATATGCCTTCTTTCAGATGTCTGTCCAGAGGGTACAGCCACTGAAACACCATAATAAAAAAACAACAAAAATGATAAAAAATATTCTAAATTAACCAATATAAAGTATTTTTTACTAGTTCATGATTTCCAGTAAGGGAATTTGTAGCCTCAGGACAAATTTAATTTCTTTAAGACATATTCTCCAACATAGACCGAGAAACCATAACTGAAACAGTATTATTTTAGGTTTATAGTTACATTATGAAATGTTAAGATTTATCTAAGACTTAACATAATTGACATTCTATATAAGTTCTCTAAAAGTGTAAAGCCCAAGGTTGGGAATCTACAATCTTCAGGTTAACTTAATGAAGAGCTGTGTTTTGTTCTGTCATTCTTCAATTTTATTAAGCGTCAAACTGCCAGTTTTCCACATGCAAACTCGTCAAGTGTCTACTCCCTAATTTCAGGTCTTTGAGTTTGAAGATGGTGGAGGACAAAATATTTCTGCCTAGAGTATTTCTATTTCACAGGGAGGGCCATTTCTCATTTATCATTTGGTGGAATGTCCACTGGTCAGTCGTAAATTGGTGTGGGAAATTACAGAGTTAGTTGAGGTGGAAATTTTATGAGACTTAAAATAAAGAGCTCTAACTTAATCACTTTCTCTCTCTCTCTCTCTCTCTCTCTCTCTCTCTCTCTCTCTCTCTCTCTCTCTCTCTCACTCTCTTTCTCTCTTATTCACTGAGGCAATCACTTCATTTTCCTTCTCTCTATTTCCTTTTCTCTCTTTGTTTCTTGCTTTGATTGATTTTTATCACTCTTTCTTTCCTTTTCATAATTTCTGACTCGATCACTCCATTTCTTTCATTCTATTTTCAATCTTTATCTCTTTCTATTTATTTTTTTGATTTATTCAATTTATCCATCATTAATTTTGTCCTTCTTTCATGCCTTCTTTCTTCTTTCCTTCCTTTTGCCAACTCAGCCAATTTATTAGAAACCATAAACCAAAACTGTCAAAATAGGTTTCTTCAGTTTTCAACTCGATCTGGTGGGCTAATAATGTATGAATGCATCATGCGTATAGGTCACACCAATTGAGCTAGAAGGCTGAAAATTTCAGCATTTACTCTTTATCATGTCTACAGAAAACATTCCTTTTGAGTTTTTTCAGATTCCCCAAGTAGGTTTTTTTGGGGGGGAGTCAGTTTTCAATGTAAGTTTATGCTAAATTGGTCCCTTGTTCAAGCCTGCGTGCTTTTTGAAAGACAGACATTTTAGTGATAACTGTCCAACAAAAGGCAAGAGATGTATTTCATTCATGGATTACCCTCTTTCCAAATTTTTAGTTGATCACCCCAAACACAAATTGTATGGGATTCATAGTTCAATATATCTTTCCTTCTTTCTTTCTTTCCTTCTTTCCTTCTTTCTTCCTTTCCTTTTTTTCTTTCTTTCATTACTTCTATCTTACTTATTTCTTATTTCTTCCTTTCCTTCTTTCTTCCTTTCTTCAAATTTTTTGCTTCTTCTCTATATTTTCTTTCTTTCTCTCTTTTGCCAACTCAAAAAATTCATCTTTTTTGTCTTTCATACATCTTTATATAATCCTTTTTCTCTCACACTCTCTCTCTCTCTCTCTCTCTCTCTCTCTCTCTCTCTCTGCTTCCATTGCATTCTCCAATTCAATCACTTCAGCTCTCTTATTCCTGCTCTCTATGTCTTCTATTTTCATTCCTATTCTGCTTCTCCCTCTTTCATTCTGTGTTATTTTAACTCTCATTTTATCTTATTCTCTATTTTTCTGACTATTTTCACCTTCATCTTGATTTATTAGTGGCTTTTTATCGCAACTTTTTGCTCAGACTGATCAATTTTTGGCAGTGAGCAAACTAAATCCATCGGAAAATAAAGTATTAGCCTCAGGCAAGTTTAGAACCTGCATTCATTCTATCTATTTTTCATATTTATTCATTCTTTCTTTCTTTCTCTTTGTCTTCATTCCCCAACATTCTATTAAGCATTTCCCCCTTCTTCTTAAAAACTGTCTACCAAAACTGTCAACATAAGTTTCTTCAGCTTTCAAATTGGTCTGGCTGGCTATGTGTGTGTGTATCACATGTACAGGCTATACCAATGGAGCTAGTGGGCTGAAATTTGAAACATTCACTCCTTATTATGTTTAGGGGAAAACCTTCCTTTTGTTTTTTTGAAAATCACCCTAATTATAGGTTTTAGTGTGGGGTTCAATTTGTATTGTAAGTTTATGCCTAATCCCCTAGTTTGGGTCCAGCAGAATCAAGGTTTCTTTTTTTTAAATAATGACTTGTTATTGATCACTACCCAACAAAAGACAAGAGAGGTAACTTATTTATTGATCACCTCTTTTTCCAATTTTTTTATTGATCACCCCCAACACAGATGCTGCCAAAGATATTGAGGGACTAAACGAACTGGTTTTGCTTTAATTTTCTTCACTTATGTGTTCCTTATTTTCAATTTGTTCTACATACATTTCTCTCTTGATACTAACTAAACTGAGCTAAGAATAGAAAGGCCTACATACTATAATATTTAGTATGGCATAAGATGAAATTGGGAAAGTAGGGGTAAGATGATTGTGTTAATCCTATCTCCCAAGGTGAAAGGGCCAGCCTGCCTTGATATTTACTAAATTAAGCTTAGGATGGCATCAGACCTAATGGAGGAAAATACAGGTGGAAAGATTGTGTTATGCCTATCTTCCAATCGGACAGGTCTGCCTGCCTTGATATTTACTACTTCTTCTGGGGAACAAAATTAGCACCTGAGTGGAAAATCCATTAAAAACCTAGTGGTTTGTGGCATGCATTGATTGGGCACTTGTGCGCAGCCCATGGGGTATTGAATGAATTGACAAGCCTAAAAATGAGCTGAGTTTGGGGATTGATTGTTGGATTCATATAGAGTATGTGCTATGGTTTCTCCATACAAGCAGGGAAGAATAGTTGCAGTTATTCCATATATATATATATATATATATATATATATATATATAGAGAGAGAGAGAGAGAGAGAGAGAGAGAAAGAGAGAAAGAGATAGATTGATAGATAGTTTGATGTACTTAATCAACACTGGCTCTAACCACCCAGACAAAATCATTAAAAATATCCCCAAACCTAGAGAAACTAGATTGATACACAACTCTTCAAATGTGATAATATTTAACAAAGTTTGATGACAACACCAAAGCCCCCAAAAATAGTTGTTTCACTGAAACAAAATTTACATTTGATGAAAAAGTGAAATCCAATAAAAAAAAATAAAGCAACACCCCAAAAAATAAGGATAGAAAAATCATCTGGTGTACACCTCTGTTCAACCTACAAGTAAAAACTTACTTAGGTAAGATATTCATACAATTGATAGGAAAACACATCCCCCTAAGCAACCCACTAAGTAAAATATTTAACAAAAACAAACTGAAAATTAGCTTTATTTGTACTGAAAACTTTAATGCACTCATCATGAAACATAACAATAGAGTAATTAGAAGGAATACTAACAAAGAAAACATAAATAAACAAGACTGCAATTGTACTAACAAAAATAGTTGCCCTCTGCAAAACAAATGTCTCATATTGAATATAGTAAACCAAGCAGAAATATCAATCCAAGAGAAACCCCTGGATGTAAAATATTATATAGGAATATCAAAAATGCCCTTTAAATTCAGATTAGCCAACCACATATCATCCTTTACGAATGAAAAATATAAGAATAATACATCATTATCAACATATTACTGGAAAATGTGAAAAAAGAATAATAAACCAACTATAAAATCAAAAATATTTGAATAGACTTACATATGCCAAAATATTGAAACTCCATGTAGCATGTATGCCTGAATGAAAAATTTGAAATACTTAATTTGGCAAAAATACAAAAAAAGCTTGAAACTGATTTATCAAACAGAAAAAATGAAACAGCCTCAAAATGCTGGCATTGCTCAAAATTTTAATTACCAAATATGACTTGATAACCAACACGTAAATTCACCATGAGTAATATAGATAGTTTATCCACGAAGCCATCTCAAAGAACCACCTAATCAACATTGTCTTCTCCCCTCTGTGTAAGGTAATTAAGAATCATGCAAACTACCATGGTCATGAAGGATCCTGGCATAGAGAAATAAATCTAGATTTCTTAGTAAAAATAAAATATTCCTACATAGCAGACACAGCACCAGCAACCACTAACTGATAATCCACACCCTTACCATACCCCCTGGCATGTGATTTATAACCAGCAAAAACTACAAATTTGACAAACAAAAAAAAGCAAGAAAAAACTCCTCCCATCTCGTAAAACCTAGAAAAATTTCCCTAAATTTCTCAAACAGGAATCTAAAATATACCTAATCAACCACCTAAAGAGGGCAGAAACATAAACATGTTTGTGTTGCAAATCCCCATTCTACCACACACACACACATATATATATATATATATATATATATATATATATATATGCTGTATTGAGAAATGGATTCATGATCGGACAGAATGATTATAAATAAATTTCTGCAGCAGCCCCATTTTCTTTTATTGTTTATTCTATACACATTGTTTTGGTCAATCTCATGAAAATTCGCCTGATGAGGCCTGAAGAGGGCAGAAACATGAGCTAGTTTGTGTAGTGAATCCACATTCTACTATCTATTTCCAGCTCTACCCCAAAGCAACTTAACTCCATGAGTAAAAAGTTGTATGTATCGAGCACTCTATGAAATAAATCCATTTCATTTCAGAAGTGGCTTTATATCATTGATATATAATCATATTATGTTATACTGCTAGCCTTATCTGTACCAAATATACTGTGTGTATATATATATATATATATATATATATATATATATATATATATATATATGTAAATACTTGGATCATGATAATTGGCATACATATATATGTGTGTGTGTGTGTGTGTGTGTGTGTATGTTCGTTTGTTCCCCATGCCAACATAATAATAGTGAAATGAGTGGTATAAGTATGTTCCAAAAACTCTTGCTTTGCACATTGTTCCTTTCTCTATTTATTTACACAATCTATGGCCAGTTGATTAGCTACCAAGTAACATCAGTGCCAAGCAAAATAAAGTTCTACTAAAATCTCATTACAATTATCATATTCTGTTGGCCATAAATTGTCCATCGACTAATGTATGAACAAATGGCTTGGCTTCACAGATGAAGATTGTTGGGAGAGATTAACACAGCAGTAGGACCATAGATGGCAGGCCTATGTGCGGATTTTCCATCAAGCCTGAGCAATGGATTTTTAAGGTGAGGTCAGCTTGCCTGTGGCTAACTCTACCCTTTAAACCAAGGGTTAGCATCCTATGGTCCATCGCGGAGGCACGGATAGACACAGGATCCAAAGGTTGTAAATTTAATAGGAGTGCCCATCTCCTGGCAGATGTGTCCATGCTGTGGTGGTCTGCCACACCTTTGTAGGAGTATTCCAACAGTATGGCTTGTTTGTTGTTGGACCACAGGGCATAAACAATCTGCTGTTGGTAGATGCCAAGCTAGTAACAGAGTTCTGCCAACCCTTTGATGGGGGGGAATTGGGACAATGCTGTTGTCTGCAACTTTAAGCACAGAACCTCCGTATATTTCAGCTGTCTGCGATTTCCAGATGCTGATACTCAGGATAGTACGGCTGTCAGTAGCTTTAAATAGAGATCCCAGACGCTCTGACAAAACAGATGTGCGCTGATTTTAGAGGTCTGCTATCCCTCGGAGTATTTATCCAAATAGCTGGCTGGGTGCCCGTCAATTCCCTTGAAAAGAAAAAGGGTGGGGTTGCTTACCTGTTAGGTCCTGGATTACATGTATATATGTATATATGCACACACACACACACACACACACACACACACACACATATATATATATATATATATATATATATATAGATACATACTCATACAGACAAAGGAATTCATTGATTATAATTGTGGATAATGTTATCAAATGGTTATTGTTATCAAAATCAGTTGGTTTGAAGCAGTATACTCAACATAAACAAAAATTATTGATATTTTTTCTATTATAATCATCAAACTTTTTATAATGTTTATAACAATGAATTCAATCACAAAACTATCAATTTATAACAATGAATGTAAATTGTTACACCTTTTTATATCCTTTGCCAAAAGTTGTCAGCTGGTTATTGTAATGACTGTTCCAAAATGGTCCTCATTTGGCAGCTCTCTCTCTCTCTCTCTCTCTCTCTCTATATATATATATATATATATATATATATATATATATATAGCAGCTCCTCCCCGCACTCTCTCTCTCTCTCCATATATATATATATATATATATATATATATATATATATATATATATATTTATATATATATACATGTAGTTATATCACAAACAAATCACCAGAGCCTGCTTGTTCATCAGAACAGATTATCTGGGAAAGTCCGTAAAATTATCTTTAAAAAATCATCTGAAAATATCTAAAAAATTATCTGAAATTACCTAAAAAAATTATCTGAAATTATCTTTAAAAATTATCTGAAATTATCTAAAAAAAGATACCAGTACAAGATTTGGTCATTTATGGTTTATCTAAATCTACCATGGAGATTGAAAAATGCACTTTTTCGAAAAAATAAAAAAACGTTTTCAGATGGTGTCTAGTGGCGTTCTGATGCAAATATTCATGTTATAGCAACAAAAATGTGACCAAGAGCATCTAGGGACACAGAAAGATAGTCATATAGATAAGCAAAACAAGAAGTATCTGTAGCCCACTATGCTGGTTGGTCAGGCGGGCCATTTGTGGGGACACAGTGAAATATATAGTGAGGGGGTTGACGAGAGAAACATGTGTATATGTACAGAAGGAGAAGAGTATATATATATATATATATACAGATAGATAGATAGATGAATATTCCTCAATAATAGAAACATAATAACAAATCCAAAATAATGAAAAGTATCAGAGTCCATTTATGAATTGTATGATTTTAACTGTGAGTATTTTTGTCACAAGTCTGATTGTTATGCTCTCTGTTAAGGTAAATTGCAGAAAGTATTTTTGTATTGAAATGACTCAATCATTTTGTTTGCTAAAAAAATCAGGATGAAGGACGATTAAAACGTATCTTTGTAAATAGATAAGAAGTAAATGGATGGGCAGGGTGTTGAGAAGAAGAAGAAGAAGAAGAAGAAGAAGAGAAGAAGAAGAAGAAGAAGAAGAAGAAGAAGAAGAAGAAGAAGAAGAAGAAGAAGAAGAAGAAGAAGAAGAAGAAGAAGAAGAAGAAGAAGAAGAAGAAGAAGAAGAAGAAGAAGAAGAAGAAGAAGAAGAAGAAGAAGAAGAAGAAGAAGAAGAAGAAGAAGAAGAAGAAGAAGAAGAAGAAGAAGAAGAAAGGAAGAAGAAGAAGAAGAAGAAGAAGAAGAAGAAGAAGAAGAAGAAGAAGAAGAAGAAGAAGAAGAAGAAGAAGAAGAAGAAGAAGAAGAAGAAGAAGAAGAAGAAGAAGAAGAAGAAGGAAGAAGAAGAAGAAGAAGAAGAAGAAGAAGAGAAGAAGAAGAAGAAGAAGAAGAAGAAGAAGAAGAAGAAGAAGAAGAAGAAGAAGAAGAAGAAGAAGAAGAAGAAGAAGAAGAAGAAGAAGAAGAAGAAGAAGAAGAAGAAGAAGAAGAAGAAGAAGAAGAAGAAGAAGAAAGAAGAAGAAGAAGAAGAGAAGAAGAAGAAGAAGAAGAAGAAGAAGAAGAAGAAGAAGAAGAAGAAGAAGAAGAAAGAAGAAGAAGGTATTTTAAACAAAAGGAAACAAAGAAGAAGGTATTTCAATAGAAGAAAAAGAATGAAGGAAAAAAAAGAAGGTATTTCAAACGAAAGGAAATAAAGAAGAAGAAGAAAAATAAGTTATTTCGAACAAAGCAAAACAAAGAGGAAAAGAAGAAGGTATTTCAAACAAAAGAAGAAGAATTAGGAGGTATTTTAAGCAAAATGAAAAGAAAGAAAAGGTATAAGAAAAAGAAAGAGAAGAAGAGAGAAAAATTAAAAGAGGGAAAATAAGAATGAGAGAAAGAGTGAAATGAATATAGGAAAAAAAAGGAGGAAAAATTCAAGACAAGGAAGAAAAGAGAAGATGGTTGAGGGAGAGAGAAAAATATACAGTAGATGAGAAAGAGTAGAGAGAGGTGGAATAAGAGGAGGAGATGGAAGATAAGAAGAGAAAGGATTGGGGAAAAAATTGAAAGAGGAAAAGAAATATGAGAGAGAAAGAAGGAGAATCAATCAATTGTTAAGGAGAAGAAAGAGAATAAGAGGAAATCAAGGAAAAGAAGAAAAGTGAAGTACGTAAAGATAAAGAAATAACAGAAAAAAACAATGAGTGAAGGAAGACATAAAAAAGAAAATAGGAATGCCATTAAAATGAATAAACTAAGAAGGAGGAGGAATAAAAAAAGGAAGAGGGAAAGAGAAAAGATTTGGAGGAAGAAGTGAGAGAGAAAAATTAGAGCTGATCTATAAATAAGTTACCTCTCCTGCTTTCTGTTGGGCAGTAATCAAAAATAAGTCTGAATTTTTAAAAAAACAAACAAATATGAATGTTGTGATAAACAAACCAAGGGATCAATTCAGCATAAATTTACATTTTAAACTGAATCCCCCACTACAAGCATATTATGGGTGGAGGGATAAAAAAAAGAGAAATTTTTTCTTGTATCATAATAAGAAGTAAATTTCCAGCCTCTAGCTCCATTTTTTTAGCCTGTATGCATGATACATAATCAGCCAGACTGACTGACTTGAAAACTGAAGAAACCTATGCTGACAGTTTTTGTTGACAGTATCTAATAAATCGTGATGATATTACCACAGTCATGAACTATTTGGAACATTGAGACATCTGTTATAAATGGTTATGATAAATGGTGTATGACCTTACACTGGCCATGGCAACAGCTGTCCCCGCCCAGGCTTCACAAATCACAAGTTTTTCCTTGTCTCTGAGTTTTCAAGGTTTTGCAACATGTGAAAATAGACTTAGAAGCAATAAGCACCCAAAATGGCGATACTCACTCCACCGTACAATATTTCATCCATAGCTGGTGAGGAAGGATTGGATCTATGCCTTTCTCACAGGCATTAGTGCCAGAGGTGACAAGCACCTGAAATGGTGACACTCACTTCATCACACAATATTTTATCCAAGGTCAGATCCATGCCTTTCCCAAGAACATTAGTGCCAGTCTGTAAGAATTTGAACTCAGCTTTCCCTGTTGATTCTCCGCACTGTTGACCAATTGGCCACTGGCACTTTCCTGATAAATTGTCAAAATAACAAGTTTATCAACCAGTATTTTCTTCCCATAACATGAGTGTGTGTGCATGTATGTATGCGTGAATCCATCCCTATTAGTGGAAATAGGCAACTGTTCTTTTTTATATAGGATGAACAATGATAAATAAATCCTGATGTCATAAACATGATTGCCTTCAATTTATTTGGGAAGTGTCTCGTTTTTTTTATAGCCATGGGTGAGATATTAAACCAGCACATTTATCATACGTAGCAATATGATAACATTTAACACAGTCACAAAAAAAACAAAAAAACATTCCAAATGCATCTTACGATAGATGTTCAGGTCAACAAATGCATCTTCAAAACACTAGCGGATGATGAGGAGGAAGAGGAGAAGTGAGAATTGTCCCTTGAGAAAGAGAAAAGAGAAAATGGATGGATGAAAAGGCAAAAGAAGTCAAAGGAGAGAATGGTGTTATGAGAGAGAAAACAAGGAGGAGGAAAAAACGGGAAGAGGTTGAAATAGACAGAGAGGAAGAAAAAGAGAAAAGTTAAGAGAAAATGGAACGGAAAATGACAAATATCTAAGGGATAAAAAAGACAGGTCTGGTTGGTCGCTCACAGAAAACCGTCATGTGATCAACATCTCTTGACTGAATATCATGTTGGGGGTGATCAATTGAAAACTGGAAAATCGGGTGATCAATGAATGCTACTTCTCTGCCTTTTGTTGGATCATTGGAATTTCAGCAAAACAAAGCATTAATCAAGGTTCAATTTAGCATAAATGTACATTGTAGATCAAGTCCCTCACTAAGAATCTATTCAAGGGGTGAATTTCGAAAAAAAAAACAAAAAAAAACTTGTTTAGATTTTCATCCTGCCAAATTCCTTACCCCGGCTGTATGCATGATACATACATACATACATAGAAACATACATAGTCAGCCAAACCAACCTGAAAAATGATGAAACCTATGTTGATTGTTCTAGTTGACAGTTTCTTAAAGGAATAAAAAATGGCTTCAGTTCTGAAGCAAATACCGGTATTCCCTACTTTTCAAAAGTTGCTACTTTTTTGCTTTTAATAAGAAAAGGTGAAAAACAAAACTGATGTTCAGCATTTGTTTAGCAGCAAGTCATTATAGAGACAATGCACTTCTTATTCATCTCTCTCTATTGTACTACCACCAACCCTACTTCTGATGACTCAGCCTAACATATCATCATTACAATGTTTGGGATCTAGGAACACTCACAAATATTTACCACATAAATCAATGATAATTGCTTCTCCACTTATTGTTACGCTGTTTTGGCTTACAAAAGTTGTTATCTTTTATAGGAACATTCTACTTTAGGTTAGCAGAGGGAAGTTATATACAAGTAAGTAAAAATGTAAGTAGGTAAATAGAGAGTAGATTGGAACCAAACACAGCATGAACAGTGAAGTGTCAAGGAAGATAAATGTTGTTTTTCATTAAAAGAACTTTTGACTTGAGTAACTAAAACAATTCTTGTCTGAATTTTGTTAGATAGAGCGTATTTATCATTGTGTACGATATGGTCGGACTATTTACCTCGTCTATATGTTAAATCGTTCACAATGTTTTGGCTATGAACCCTCCACGCATTCGTCAGATTTTCCGGATCCTCGAATATTGGATGAATATGTCACACCTGTTTTTATATATATATATATATATATATATATATATATATATATATATATATATAATGTGTACTTTAGAGAGTGAGACAGACTCGGGAGTGAAGTTTTTGGTGGTAAAGTTTATTAATCCTTATATGTCAATAGTCCATACATGTTTCGGGATTCTTCCCATCATCAGTGGTGTGTGCTGTGTGAGTGTGAATTAAAATGTACCATATAGCTCAAAATATATATATATATATATATATATATATATATATATGTATGTATATATATGTGTGTGTGCGTGTGTGTGTTATTTAGAAATGGATATATGAAAAGAAATGAATATGAATTGCGTTATATTAAAAAGAAAATCTTATTTGAAATCATCATCAGTCTTTTAACGTCCATCACTGGACATAGATCTTATTCAGGATTTGCCAGACATCCCTATCATGGATGTTGCGGAGCCAATTCTTCCTGAATTTGTCTAGTTCATCTCTCAATCTTGAAATGATCCCCTGTTATTACTCATTATCGGCCATGAACAATCCAGGTATTCATCAGATGTTCCTGATCTTAGAATATCAGTCTAGATATGTCATATCTGTTCTTCATGACACAATAACACAATATATACATATATATATATATGTATATATATATATATATATATATATATATATATATATATATATTTATATATATATTTATATATGTGTGTGTGTGTGTGTGTGTGTGTTACTTATAAATGGATATATGATCCAACAGAATGATCATAAATTGTATTATTTTATATAGAAACTTTCATTGAAATGATCACCGGTTATTACACGGTGAATGCACCATTTGGTCAAGACAATGTAAAATAAAATAAACAATTAAAGTAAATGGGGTTGCTGCAGAAATCAAAACTGTGTTTGATAGGATAGCCAGTTCTACAGAGCATTGCTTTTACCCTTGAGCTAAACAGCTACAGTAATGCAAAGGCACAAATAACTGTTTCAACAACAAATTCCCATTTTGCTTATTCACAGTCTTTATCCACTCTATTAGTTTCATTCAACGTGATGATTATGTTTTTTGAAATGGACATATGATATGATAATAAATTGTGCTATAATACATAGAAACACTTATTTGAAATGATCTCCTCTTATTACATGGTGAATGCACTATTTGGCCAAGACAACATAAATAAAATAAACAATTAAAGAAAATAGGACTGCTGCAGGAAACGAACCAGCAACCAATAGGGTAGCCACTTGAACATAGCATTGCTCTTACTGTTGAGCTAAACAGTTGCCAGTAATGCAAAGACACAAATGATTATTTCAACTACAAATTCCCATTTTATTTATTCCTGATCTATATCTGCTCCATTCGTTTCTTTCAATGGGACAATTATATTTAGAAATGGATATATATGTATAAGAGGATGTCTTCTATGCTAACCATCTACATATTTGCTTTGCAATTATGGGATTAAGTTAAAATTATAGACAGGGGGAACATTTGGTGTATATGAATGAAGTGGTATACATACTTTGTTTAGTCAACAAGTTTTTTTAAAAGAATTCTAAAGTTCATGTAGTTTTGGTGTCTATAGTGTGAATGCAAAATTGCAGAGCCAATACTTTCTTGAACAGTTGTTGGCAATTCTTGTAACATTGCCTTTTAAGTTTCATTGATATATCTGACTCATGGTTTTTTCTCTAAAATACTGTGCTGTTTTGTGATTCCTCAACGTGATGATGAGCATGATTCTCTCTCGTGCACATTGCATGGTTCTCAGTTTGTTGGTCAGTCTTTTGGTTGGGTTCCATGTTTACAGCTCCTTTGGTGACTTTCGGAATAAACACCAGATGTATACTCTTTAGGATTATTGGGATTTTCTTGTTCTTGAAGATTGAGTTAGTTCTACCAAAAGTTTGTCAACCTAGTATGATCATTTGTTTAATTTCTTATCCATTTGAGGATTTCATGGAAATTTGTTATCCTTGGTAAATGTAGCAGTCTACTCCCTTCTGCTCTGAATTTACAATTCTGATTGTTATGTCTTTAATCTCTACATCTTTGTTGACTATGTTTCGGAAGATCATCTTGGGGCAGACTGTGAAAAGTTTTGGTGGGTTGGTATCACCTTGTCTTATACCTCCTTCAAACTAAAAGGGCTCAGAGTCTTCATGTAGCCTGATGAAGGAATTGCTGAGTCCGTAAATATGCTTTAAGCCTTTGATGTATACGGGGTTCACGTCTTGTTGTATGTTATCATCAGTGACCCTAGGGATCTCAACAGAGGTGAAGGTCTCTAGCCTATCATCATCATCAGTGTTTCAGCATCCGTCATTGGACATACACTTCCCCAGGATTTGTTTGACCTCTCTATCATGGGTGTCGCAGAGCCAATACTTTCTGAACTTGAATGCCATCATATATTTTGCTGGCCACAGTTTTGCATATGATTTCCTGAGATCCATGTTGTGAGTTGTGATGTCCAGTGGTTGTGTGCCATTCTTACAACATGACCAGCCCATTACTATTTGAGTTTTTTTAATGGATTCTATGATATCCCTGACTCCTGTTTTCTCTCTAATATACTGCGCTGTTTTGTGATCTCTCAATGTGATGTTGAGCATGATTCTCTCATGTACAAGATGCATGGTCCTGAGTTTGAGGGTCAATCTTTTAGTTATATTCCATATTTTGGCTCCATGGGTGACTATCGGGAGGATGCATTGAGTGTAGGCCCTTTTTTTTAAACTAATGGGATTTTCTTGATCTTTAGATTGAGCTTGCTCAATCAAGAGCTTGCCACCCTAGAGTGAATTGATAATCATGCCCTTTCTTAGGATGATGCGCAACTCTTGGAAAATGTGGGTGTGAACCGCACGGATTCAGGAGGGTCAATGATGACAGGTCGCTATGGAATGACAAACATTTTCATGGACCGCAGAAGTCAAGTGGTATGTCACCAGAGAACTATTTGCCTTATTTCAAACATAAATCAATGAAGATGGGTGCTTCAGAGAATGGTAAGCTTTTTTCCAATCCTCAAATCCTTTCATACGAAACAATTGTTACCACAGCATTTTCTTCCTTTGTCTCTCCGCTACTTTTTGCCTTTACTGTGGACATGAAATAGGCGAGTTCCACCCTTCACCTGCCGCATCATTTACCTCAGTAGCTAATAATACTACACAACAGCCCATAGGCAATATCTTTCTTTGTCCCCAGACATTCTCTTGAAAAACCTTATGACATAAGTGTACCGATGACATCATGGATTTTGATTTAAATTACAGTCGAGGTGTCTGTAGTTAAGAAGTCTTTCATGAAATCACAGTGCATGTTCATTTCTTCTTAATGAAATGAAAGCGTTCTTTGTAGGTTTGGATTTTTTTCTTAATTTGTTTCAATGATTCCATTTGATCATTCAGTACCAACTGTGTCGATTGAAATAACACAAGTGTTCTCAAACTGGGGTTCTTACATCCACAGGGGATGCAAGATGGCCTTTCAAGGGGAGCAACAAAGAGGGAAATTATATCCCATTTTCTTGTTTTGATATCCCTATTCCTACAAAATCAGCAGTTTTTCCCTAGGCCCACTTTCGTTAAAGGATAGAAAGAGGTAATTATTTAAACTTTCCTACCCTAGATCCATTACTCTTACTTTGTATGAAGAAGTTGTCTTATTTGAGATGGGCTCAGAATCCTTTGATTGATATTTTGCTGTTGGAGACCTGAAGATTTAAGAAAATTGGATCCTGAATCTATATTCCTACTATTTGGAAAAAAAAAATGTCAGACGATGATGAATTGGAGGAAGATCTTATTGATTTGCAGACAAATTGAGCTCCTGAATTGCAATTTGAAAGCAAGACTTTGGAGGAGTTTTGGTGTTCAGCCCTAGATATGTTCCCGAAAGTTTGTGGAAAAACATTCTGTATCCTCATTCTATTTGCAACAACATACTTGTGTGAATCTGAATTCAGTTCTTTTTTGTCAATTGAGACAAAATCTAGAATTGCCTGAAAACACAGACAGACCTTCTGATCACAATCACTTTCACATTTTGTCGAAATTATGTGTGTTGAACAAGAACAAAGAAATCATTAAATTTTTATGTTTACAATTGGGTTGATTTCACTGAATTTTGCATTTTTTTTTTAAAGAAAATTTACATTGGCATATGATGCACTGAGTCAAAACCTTAATGTTTTGAGTTCAATTTGTTCAGCTGCAGTACTGTATATGGTTCAATTTATGGTTCAAAAATTAGAAATTTAACTTTCTCAATTTCACACATGATATAACTTTTGTTGGAGATGTGGAGGTAAATCTAACATTGCTTGAGGTGCTGGACATAGAAAAGTTTTAAGACCTCAGGACTGACATATATTGTACCTCCATTTGAATCTACATACTGACATACACTTTACCTCCAATTAAAACAAATTACATTTAAGTCACCATCGAATGAATAAACCTAAGCCTCCAAACAACATTTGATTCACCATCGAATAATCATAGCATTTTATCCATCACCTCCAAATAAGTTCAAATCTATAAAATGGCATGGTGCCAAAATTCACGAAAAACTAAATTCATGAATTTCATGGTAACTAAAAATAAATGACCTGCATTCATTCAGAAGAATGATGACCATACAATAACGAATCACACAGACATAGTAGACAGCACACCACTTGACTAGAATTAGTGAATTTTCGACCCCAAAAAATTTAGAATCAATGTTCTTTCTACACCTCAAATCTGAGTTTTTGTGAGAGCCTAATTAAACAAATTTCTGATGATATAAGTGACCTCACCAGTCACCTTAGCAATCTGCTTTCACTACCAAACAGGGCACTGTTGTTGTTCACACAAACTAAGATAAGTTTCTAAGCCATGTGCATAGATATTTGCACCATGACAAAACCTTTCCAGCACCAAGGCAAGTAAAGTACATACTTCTGCACTCATTTTGAGAAGGAACTTTATTCGAACCACACATACATTCTCAAGGAGACCTTCGTCTATCTCACTCATTCACAAACAACAGCTTTTGCACATGAAGAGACAATTTTATATTTCACACAAATTCTGATTTTTCTCTCTTCCTTAACAAATCATACAAACACAAGATATATTTTTAACACTCAATACACGTACAACATGCAAATTATACAAACATTACTTTTACTAACTTAGTTATATAGACCCTTGTTGTTAGTTAATGTGATTCTATGTTTAATTTTTGTTGATATTTTCATTGTTTGATCCTTACAGTCTCCCTTTCCTCCACTTTTCTTATCTCTGACTACTGTTGCTACTGTAAGAACTTTTGACCCAGGTACCTCCTCTTTCCTACCCTGAGTTGTTGGTTCATACCACTTATCTCATCAACGATGTATCGATGCCTTTAATCAATTCAAGCAGTTGTGTTTTATATAAATTGTAGACAGACTGACTTTAAACAAATATCCACTACACATACAAGAGAAGTTGACATTTGTTAAAATTTCAATGACTAATTACACTATCTTAAAAAAAAATTACAAATGTTTCTTTCAATTTATGATGAGAATTATGTTCTTCTGACAAAGAATGATTTTTTTTGTTTTAATTATTAAAAACAATCGAAAAGTGATACCCAAATTTCTTAGATAAAGCATTGTCAATTATCAATACCAACATTTGAATAGTATTTCTGCGATCTTAATTTCAGTTGCTTTTTTATTATAACTTCCACTTCACCATTCTGCAGTCATTACCGAGCAGAATGGGTTGGAAATAAAGAGCAGACCTTTGGTGAAACTTGAACTTTTATCCCTATCCTTAAGAGCCTAATTGTTAATGCAGCTGTCACACAAAGGACAGTGATGTATGTTTGTGTCTTGCTGAAGGCTTATGCTTTATTTCCGATCACCCATGCTCACTAATAATCTTAGAATAGCAAATTTGGAGTCATGATAAAGAGCAAGTGAAACTCAGATGGAAGAAATACAAGTAAAAAATTGTAAATAATTGAAGAGTTGACACCTGTTTGACACCATTTGTAATAGACAGTGTAACTCTTTAATGAATAGCAAAAAATAGTGGAAATCTTTTGTGAATGGAACGAAAAAAAATTTTTAAATTCAAGAAATTGTCAGAGAGATATAATTTCAATAAGGAGTTATTTCCTTTGAAAATGACACTTTATTTTCATAGTATGAATTTGAGAGATGAAAAAAATTAATAATTTATGGAGTGACAAGAGAAAAAAAATATGCAACTCCATTCTGTCTTATCTGATGATATGAAAGCCTATGTCACATTTAGTTGTCTGTTGGTTTATGTCAAACTAAAGCAAACAGAAAGAGAGGAAAGAAGTAAAGCAAGGCTGTACTGTGTCTGCGTGTTCTCACACATCACTACTTCTATTATTATTACTACTACTACTGATGCCTTCATAGTTCTACAGGAAACAATTTCACTCAATATAGACATACCTGATTTTTTTCTTATTGTATAAAAGCTTTTTGCTTCTTGCCTAATTCTGTGGCCTTATTGTTTTAAAATCATCGAAAAAAAAAACGTGAAGCTGGAGAAAATTAACAGAAAAACTAATTAAATCTAACATGTTTCTTTCTGTTTACAATAAATAAATTTACACTAAAATATATATTTGTATAATTCATCAGCAAAAAAATAATCCTGTCATTTTTGACTGTTACTATGCTAGTAAAGTCATATCTTATTTACCAGAACTTGGGAAATTGTCAAAATTCAATTTTCACTGTCAAAGCATCGGATGAACTTTTCTTAATGAAATTCTCAGCAATTCCCAAAATAACTAAAACGCAAAAACTATTGCCATTACAAGATTTGATTTTTTCCTTTCGCTGGTACTGTTTGCGTTTTTTGAGGGACCGTCAATCAAAACTGTCACGAAAACTATCAGCATAGGTTTCTTTGGCTCTCAAGTTGTTCTGGATTGCTATGAATTTATATATTATGCACAACAATGCAGCTAAAGGGCTGAAAATTTCAATATCCACCCCTTATTATGTCCAGACAAACAATTTTTTTTAAAATTCCCCCTTCACCTCAATATATATGTATATATATATATATACACCTTTGCTTCAGACCCAGAGGCTGACGTCTTACCTCTGCCCCTAGGAACTGGACAGTCAGTAAGGTTGAATTTAAGCAATATATTTACTCACGCATATATTCCCCATCCTCCAGAGTGCTCAATTCCTACAATGGAAGAGCATTGCATAAACTTATAATGAACGAGTTACTTCACTTAACGAGTGCTCAACCCTAAATAAGGGAGCATTATATATATATATATATATATATATATGAGCTTGGTTCAAAAAGAAACCAAGCATTCTTGTCTCCTTTGAAATAATCCCCTCCATTGCCGATACGCCGGTCCCAGAATTTTTCTCATGGTACGTTTTCTTCTATCTCTATTTCATCGTCTGAAATTGACAACTCTTTGGAAACAAAGGAGACAAATTTTACGGCAACATGATGCATCATTTGTGTTTGCTTTTTAAGAATTTCAGACTCTTTTAGTGATCACTGTCCATCAAAAGGTGAAAGAAGTAACTTATTTATTTTTCATCCATTTTTTCTAATGTTTCAATTGATCTCACTCGACATAGCATGCTGTCAAAAAGTGTTGGTTACATGGCAGTTTCTATTGAGTGACCAACTAGACCTGTCTTTGACACTAGATCAAAAAAGACTTCTGAGAAGCATGTTTGAGCAACAAACATTGTTATCCATTTTATGACCATGTAAAGGACTTAAAATGGCTAGATTGGTCTAAAAATGGCCAAAAATGGCTAAAAGCTAGCGAAAATTGATTGAGAAATTGTGCTATAATGCATTAATAACAGTGCTGCTCATTGAATTTTTCAACTGCTAAAACAAGAAATGCTGTAAATTAAGCGTGAAAAGTGCTAAATTGCCAACACTGGTTTTAACATATGTATCTAAGTTTTGTCAAATTGCAACCCTCTGATGAGATGTTACGATTTTAAAAAATCTTTATGTATATTTCTGTCTCCCTGCCAGACTAAGCTTTCTCTATCTCTATCTATATATTTGCTTTTCCCTTCATTTCTGCACAAATTACGAGAGTCAGTCTTGAAGAAGTTGTATACCATGAGTGTTACTTGCCTGTGTGGGCTGGGGCTCGAGCACTTTTCAAGCTCTTCCCTAGCTTTTACTATACTCTCCATATTTTTCTTCCTTTTGTCATATCTCATATTCTAGGAACCCTTCTTTTGTTTATTTCTTCATCAAGTTCTGCCCTTATGGCTTCATCTGCTTTAGTCTTTAATACCTAATTTCTACCCTTTTTTGATTAGTTCCAAAGTTGTTAGTGATTATTTCCTCGTGTTACTGTTTCTATTTGTTTTGTCTACCATTTCTGCTGATTCTTTAATCAAGTGTACCAGTATATACACACATAGGTAAATCAAAAAGTCTACAGACTTATTGATCCACCCTAATGCTGACATATGAAAAAGGAAACCCGAAAGATCTCAACAACTACAGACCAATAGGTCTACTCAACTGCATTTACAAACTTTTCACCAAAGTTGTCACCAATCAAATAACCAAAACACTAGATGAAAAGTAACCACAGGAGCAAACTAGCTTTAGAAGAAGCTACTTGACAATGGAACTATCTCCATTCAATAAATCAGCTTAAAGAGAAAGCAGCATAATATAAAATGCCACTTGCTATAGCATCTATTGACTTTAAGGAGGCTTTCAATAATGGGAATTCCCAAGGTCATTGAAGCTATCAATCAACAATGTGTAGACCTCATGTACATCATAGTACTATAATATGTATAGTCACAGCAGCTCCCTTATCAGGCTACACAAAGACAGAGCTTTTCCAGCTCCAAGAAGGGGTGAAACAATGTGATACCAGCTCACCCAAGTTCATCACAGCCTGCCTTGTGATGTATTTTAAAACCTAGACTGGGGAAAATAGAAGAATCAGAATAGGTAGTAAATGCCTAAGTAACCTCAGATATGCAGACAGCATTGCCTCTTTTGCAGAGAACCTTCACAACCTCAAACTAATGCTAGATGTTCTGAAAGAAGAAAGTTGGCCTTCCTATGAACTTCAGCAAAACAAAGTTGAAGTGCAACAAACACATCAGAAATAAATCAAAACTGAAAATGCAAAACTGGAGAACGTAGACCATTATATCTACCGAAGACAATGAATCTCCATGTAATCTTTAAAAGAAGAAATCAAGTAAAGAATTACTCTAGGATGACAAGAGAATCCCATTAGTCTAAGATAATCTAAGATAAGAGTAAACAAGCAATGCATCCTCTCAATAGTCACCTATGGAGCTGGAACATGGAACCTAACCTAGAGATTTACTCTCAAACTGAGAACCATGCATCATGTACATGAAAGAATCTTGCTCAACTTCATGATCACAGAGTGATCACAGAGTGATCACAAGACCGCACAATACAATAGAGGAAAAACAGGAATCTGAGACATGAAATCCATTAGAAAATTGAAATGGCAATAGGCTGGTCATGTTATAAGAATGGTAGACAAGCGATGAACATCATGACTCACAACAGGGATCCCTGGAGATCAAATACAAAAACTGAGGCCAGCAGAATACAAAATGGAGAGATGAGCTAGATAAGCTCAGAAAATATTGGCTCTTTGATATCCACGATAGAGAGGTGTGGCGGATCTTGAGGAAGGTCTATGTTTAACAATGGTCAATAAAAGACTGATGAGAAAGATAATGATGAATATTTAAAACCCAAACACAAAAAAAAATATAAATGTATAGAAGTATATATATAGTTGAATATTTAGTTACCAGGTTTTCTTTTACTTATTTACTTTTTAAAGAGAAAAACAGACAAACGCTATATTCATCCTTTATTAGGATAATGGATAATCATGTTAGCTTCTCTTGGCTGAAGATAGAAGAAGACAAGTTTGATACCCACAGCTGGAAATAAACATGCCAAGATAATAATGTCTATATATTGCATTGCCTACACAAATACCTGATGATGCCATATTTGCTTCAAATGTCCAGGAATTTATATAAAACCAAGGCTTCCTACTGTTTTTGCTCATCTGTTTATTCCTGTAGACTGCTAGTGGAACTTGAGGCCACAAACACTTAGTAGCGAATAATTATATTTTTATGAGGTGGTTATACTAGCCCAGAGCCCAGCTGCCTCCTTTACCCAGGCTTGGGACTAGCTATGTTACTGCAGAGGTATTTTTATATCAGAGTAACCTTCTCTCAGATTGACTACCTAATAGGATTAAAGAGCTCCAAATGCCCTGCTATTTACCCATAGCTGAGGGAGATGTTGATTCATAGCTTTTCCAAGGGCATCAGTGTGAAGTGAACATAAACAACCTCATCTGAAATGCAAACTTGGTCTGCTGATTCTGTTTTCCATACTGGTAACTGTTACATTGCTCCACACCTGTAAGGCTTCCAAATACTGGGTGAATTATATTCACAGCTAATTTTTTTTACAGGCTAGAGATATTCAGAAAGATTTTCAATAAGGAAATCTCGGGTTGAAGAGAAAGGTGAGATTTTTTTCGGAGTTGGCAGCCATATTATCTTGAAGACAGATGTACACCTGCATTAAATACTCGCAATGTCCAATCGTGCATGAAGCATTTCTTTAAGGTTTATGGTGAATTTCCTTCCATAACTTCTGTTCACAAAAAAACAACAAATGACATCTGCCATATGGATCCTTCTTGTACACTCTGCAATTCACAAATATACTGGACCATTTTAAATCTGTGCTGACATTTTTATTGTACCTTAAGTCAATGAAGGATGAATTTAGTCTTGTCCTAATAAAAAATATCCAGTTGATTTCCCTCTCTCTTTTCTTTTCATTTTTTTTCTCTCTCGAGGGAAGGGCCATTCTGCAGTTACAGATGTGTTTTCTTATTTGAGTTCTTGAGAGACTCAGAATATTATTTATGTATCTGAATATATGTATGTTGGTACATATAGGCAAAGATTCTCTGGAACAAAAAAAAAAAAAAACCAAAATTGTTTTGATCTTGTTAGATGGCTATAACATAACCCAGACTCTGTTTTTTGATCAAAACAGAATTTAATTTAAAAGAAAAAAGATTCAAAAGTTAATTATATATCATATAATCTTGAAAGCTGATATGTTCTTCTGTTATTCTTTCATCCCATTTATTATTTTTTGTTGTTTGTTCTTGTTATTTGTTTGAGACGAGAATTTAATAAAGAAGAACTGGTTTAAGATACGCACCGTGTATCTCGAGCAGTACGTATCTTTTGATAAGATAAAAAGAATAAGCAGAATTTAACAAGGAAAAAAGACAGCTGAATTTATGATATCAGACCTAACATAGCCATGCCTTTGATCAGAAAGCTAAGGAATAACAGGATTATGTCTTTGCTTTAAAATCCTGACCGAATGTTTTTGAGTAGGACGAAATTCAGCAGAGAAAAGCAAATGTGAGTCAAAATTGTATAAATGGATTAAAGAATTAAGAATTGGGCGAAAGATAGTAGGTTTCATGAAAATAATATGATTGTATAATAATTCAATATCACCACCCACCCACAGATATATGCCAAGGTGAAAAAAAAAAAAAGTTGGGGGAAATTGAACAGTGTGCATAAACCAAACACAGTATTCTTTTTGAGCATTGCCTATTGTGATATTGCTTCATACATGCCCAAGAGAAAGGACCTCTCATATATATATATATATATATATATATACAAGCTCGGTTTAAAAAGAAACCAAGCAGACTTGTCTCCATTAAAATAATTCTTTCCATTGCCAATATACCATTCCAAGAACTTTTTCCATTCCTGGAATTTATTCTAAAGGTTATTTTGAAACATGGAACCTAATCAAGAGACAGACCTGCAAACTGAGAAGCATGCAACATGTGTATGAGAGAATCATGCTCAACCTTACATAAAGAGATCATAAGACAGCACAGTACGTCAGGAAGAAAACGTGAGTTTGAGACATCATAGAATCTCCCAGAAAACTTGAATGGCAATGGGCCGATCATGATGCAAGAATGACAGACAACCGATAGACATCACAACTCACAACATGGATCCCTAGAGATCATACACTAAACCGAGGCCGACAGAATACCAGAGGGAGAGATGAACTAGACAAATTCAGAAAACACTGGCTCCTCAACACCCATGATAGAGAACTGTGGCGGATCCTTGGGAAAGTCTATTTCCAATGACAGAGAATAAAAGACTGATGATGATGATGATGATGATGATGATGATGATGATGATGAATCAAATTTTTTTTTCAAACCATGTGGCATAAACTTTTACTGCCCCGTCATAAACTTTATGGACAGTCAGACAATGATCACCACAGATCACAGCATGCATAATTTCTGGTGACATGAAAGGTCATCAAGATTTAATATCATTTTTGCTGGATGTCCTTCCTGGTTAGGAATGCTGGTACCCCATGTAGCATTGCATACAGCTCAAGCAATCTTCTCTGTGGGCCTCTCATTATATTAGAAATATATCCAAAAAGTTTTTCTCTAACTCGGAAAAGAATGTCACAAAAAGACATTGCTTTTTAAGATCCTTCATTGTTTAACCTGAGGGAAAAAACAGCCAAGTGATTTACACACATGTTCACCTTGGCAAATATAGCTCTACAACTGCAACAATAACAATGTACCTTGATGCACTTCTTTTATTCAAAAGGTCAAAATCATTACATAACATTACTAACAATTAAACTAAACCATCTCATTTGCATGTTGTTTGAAAAGTTGTTTTTTTTCATGGGCATATCTATTTTTCAATATTCTAATAAGTATATATATATATATATATATATATATATATATATAACTATTATACCATGGTTTCCACAACAAATTTGTATCTTGTCTCTGATCATCAGGTAGACAGTGTTTTTTAAAAATTAACCATAATTCCCTGCATCTGAATTCAGCGTCTCCCAATTTCATTTTTTATCTTTTTGTTCATTCCCGAAGTTTTGATGATATTTTGTGATATCTACTGTTTTTGTTTTTTTTTATATTTCAATTGAATTTACTTTCATATTTTGTTCCTTTGTTTATTCAAATGTGAGTTATTTTGATTTTGAATTATTATTCTTGTTATATTTACTGTCTTACCATCTTAAAATTTAGGACTTGAAATTCTATATACAATTGTTCTTTTTGTATTTCCTTCATTTTAATCTTTTATAGGATTGTGTATAATTGAATTAATGATATGGTTAGTTGTTTTGGGGTGTTTTTGTTTCAATGTTTTCAATGTTTTGTCAGTTTTAATTGGGATTTACTTATTCTTATTTTTCTGTTTGCTTTTATTATCTTTTCAGTCTTTTGGTTTGTTAATGTTTATTAAGTCATTTGAAATTTCATTGTTTTCCTCCATATGGTTTCTTCGTAGGAATTTCATCTAATATCAACAATTTTCTTGTAGTTCATCTTTTTTTGTTTAATAGTGATTTTTCTTCTGCAAATTCTGTTATGTGTAGTTTCTCTTCTAGACATACCAGGCATTTTTGGGTGTTGTTTTTGCATGTTTTTTATTTTGAAAATTCCCATTGTATCATGTGTCTTTTATTTTGTTTTTCCAGATTCCATGCGTATTTGGACAATATTGGAGATAAGAACACTAAGATCGAAAGATCGAAATCGAGGACACAGAACTCGAGAAAGTAGACCACTACATCTACCTAGGGCAACGAATCTCCATGAGACCCTCAAAAGAAGAAGAAATCAAGCGAAGAATCACACTAGGATGGCAAGCCTTTGGCAGAGCTAGCTCAACCTTCAAAAATAATAAGATCCCATTAATCCTAAAGAGAAGGGTGTATAACCAATGCATCCTCCCAATAGTCACTTATGGAGCTGAAACATGGAACTTAACCAAGAAACAGACCCGTAAGCTGAGAACCATGCAACGTGCACATGAAAGAATAATGCTGGGCCTCACATGGAGAGACCACAAAACAGCACAACACATCCGGGAAAAGACAAGAGTTAGAGACATCATAGAATCCATAAAAAATCTCAAATGGCGGTGGGCTGGCCATGTTGCAAGAATGGCTGACAATCGATGGACATCACGACTCACAACATGGATTCCCCGAGACCACATGCGCAGCCGAGGCCGGCAAAATGTTAGATGGAGAGACGAGCTAGATAAGTTCAGGAAGTACTGGCTCCGTGACGCCCATGATAGAGAAGTGTGGCAAATCCTGGGGAAGGTCTATGTCCAACGACGGACGCTAAAAGACTGATGATGATGATGATGATGATGATGGTGTCATTTTGGTATCTTTCATTGTTAAATAATCTTTCTAGTTGTTGTATCTGGTTCTTGGAACTAGTGTTTGAGGCGCCTATATAAAATTAACTGGCGTTTGGTTCTTCACTGGAATTTACGGTTGCTTTGTTAATCACATTGCTTTGGATGCAATTATTTTATCTTATGGGGCATTGATCAGTGTTTCTGCAGTTCCAGTTTCATTTTTTGTTGTCGCTGTTTTGTTTATTCATGATTTTTTTAATTTTATCTTTTCATTATTTTGGTTATGTTGTTTATGCATGAGTGCCTTATCTTTTGGGTATTTTTGTTGAAGATTTTGTGTAATATGTTTTCTTTTGGGTTGTGTTTGGTTCTTTGTTTTATTAATGCTTTACTAATGTTTGTTTCTACCTTTAAATTGAATGGTGGATTAAGTCAGATAATTTTTCTGTTTCATTTGTTTTTTGTTCTTTGGAATGTTGGTATTCTAATTCTGAATTTAATTCACTTTGTTTCGAGACATTTTTGTAAGGTTCTACAATTTTATCAAAGAGAATGACAGAATGAATTGCAACTGTAGAAACACTGACCAATGCCCCATAAAAACAAAAAATATTCTTATACACATATCTATTCTTGTATATATATATATATATATATATATATATACATATATATGTGCCTGTAAATATTCATGTATGTGTGTGTTTAAAGTAAAGCCAATCATTTTGAAGGTATGTATTACTCACATGTATCCATAAATATATGCATACACATACAACAGTGTGAGAAACTTAAACCTGTTATACATGATTATGACAGATAAATTCATACCACCGAGACTGTTTCCTTTATACTTTGCACTACTTTAGCTGCATCAGTGAAAGTAACAGACAATTTCAATGGGGAAAACAACCTTTGATAACGTTTTATTATTACATATATCGTTTCAGATTGGGACCTGACCTTCTCCAACCTAAATTGAGGGATGTTCGATGAAAGGTAGTTTGGGGACTGTTATTTTCAGACCAGGCCAATGTGTATCCAATATGGGAAATACAGTAATTACATTATGTATATATAGGAATTTTCTAAAAGAATTCTTAGGTCAAATTATTATCTACTTGAGTACTTCCGTTGGAAACCTTTTCACTCTAAGTATACATCTGCCGACAGAGGTTGTACACTTATCTACAGCAAATAATTATCAGTAACATACGCATATATCCATCTATTTAACTATCTTTCTGTGTGTACTTATGTATGAAAGTAGGAGCAACACTCACAAGCATGGAATCAGCAAACTGAATTCATATTCCGGCCGCTAGTAAACACTTCACACTAGTGTCCTTGGGAAAGGCATAGATCTGTCTCATCACCAATTAACTTGTCTCATTATATGTATATATGTTATTAAGAAATGGACATATGATCCAACAGAATGATTATAAATTGTCATATAATACTGAAGCTCTATTTGAAATGATCTCCTGTCATTACACAGTGAATGTATCATTTAGCCTAGACAATGTAGATACAATGAACAATTATAGAAATTGGAGTTGCTGCAGGAATCGCACCTCCATCCATTGACATAAACAGCCGCAATAATGCAAAGGCTAAAATAACTTTTTTCAGCTCCAAATTTTCGTTTTGATTATTCACAGTCTACATTCTGCTCTATTTGTTTCTTTCAAAGTGGACAATTATGTTATTAAGAAATGGATATATGATCCAACAGAATGATAATTGTGTTATATTATGCTGGAACTCTATTTGAAATGATCTTCTGTTATCTCACAATGATTATAGAAAAGCATAGATATTGTCCATTTTTATAGTAAGTTTTACAAGTTTTCTGAAGTTGGTTATCATTAACTGTTTGAATGAATCAATCAAATTCATATTGTATTATCTTTATCTTGAATCTATTCAACCATCATTGGTCCTTATCAAGGTTGATTTTAACGTTTCTGTGTTTGTCTCTATTTTTGATTGTTAATAGTATTAATGATATCTTGCATTGATTACATCATTCCAGTTTGTATTATACATATATGTAAATATATATATATATATATATATATATATATATATATATATATATATATATATATATATATATATGTGTGTGTGTAATCTCTTTTGAAAGATATCCTTGAAACCACTTAAGAGAAAACTTTTCTGTGAACCAAAAAATATAACTATGAACACAAAACCTTTTTACTAAATATCCAAGTTATTGAATATAAAATGATCCTTACTTCTTATTTATCTCTTATTGGACCCCAGCTCCTGGTAAAATATGTACCTTTCTATATATATATATAAAACCAGTGTATGGATATGGATTATAATTAAACCAACAGTATTAAATTGAAAGGACAATTTAGAGTAAACTGAGATGGAGTTTTTCCTTTTTATCTCAGCTAAAATATGTTGTTGCAGTTCTGAGAGAGTATCTGTCCATCCTTCAGATGGAAAATCACCAACATAGTTTATTCAGGACACTTATAAACTATAATGGTTCAATTAAAAGGTGGACAGCACTCTCCCACATCGAGGACATCACACCAACAACTGGCCTGGGCTCTTTATATAGACACTATTCTTTATACTCACACATTTCCTGAAGAAGTTAACTCAGACTAATGAAACATTTTAAATTGAATAAAGAAATCTTATTTGTAAGATCCTTTGGCCTTCTGAATTCTTTTCAATCTAAAACATATCTATGTATGTTCACAAGTTTGCAAGCATGTGCATGTGTGTAAGTGTGTGCATATTCAAATATTATCAAATATATTCATTTTCTATATTTGAATATTTTACACATCAAAATATCCTACAATATAAAATCCCATCTCACATTTTTATTTGTTTGTTTG